>LPNX010441840.1:0-203983 GCA_001517045.1 Pseudotsuga menziesii
AAATGTTTGAGTTGCATATCGCACTTGCGATATATCGCATATGCGTTTTGTAAATTTACATATCGCATATGCGTTTTGTAAATTTACATATCGCATATGCGATATATCACATATGCGATATATCACATATGCGATATGTAAAATTACAAATCGTGAATGCGATATATCAGATATGCGATATAGATTTCCATGAACCTTAGCCTTGTGTTTGGGCTCGGGTTATTCCGAACGTGCCATCAATAACGCATATGCGTTCTTGATTTACACTTCGGAAGTGCGTTTCTGATTTCCTAAGTGGCACCAAAAAGTGGAACCAACTTCGTGCGAGCGCCCAGACATAAAAATACATCTTGCCTATTAATTATTTCCTCCATGACAATTTGTCTCTCCTCTTGTTTGTAGAGCTAATATGCTATAAACATATATTATAAGGGGGTGGGTTATTCCTGCGGCTACAAACTGGAACATTTGATTTGTTGATTATCTTAGTTAGTTGTTTGTGTGGTTGAGCTAAACTTGACCTCATTTCTAGTGGAGCACACTATGGAGCATATTATAATTGTTGGACAAACCATTTCACACACAATGACTATTTGTTTTTTTAGGTATGTGCATCATCATAAAAAAAATTCGTTGTGTTATTTTATAGGTTTTCACTTAATGTTATTTATTTTTCACATAATCAAAACAACAAAGTTTTAAAATTATGTAATTTCATATGTTTTTCAATATTAGTTTTTAAAACAACGTTATTTTATACATTTTACTAAAGTCTATAATATTGAACTTTGTAAATTGAATGTTGAACAATATTGAGAAGGTTGGTCATATTATATTATTAATATGGTTTTAAAATTAATTTTGAGCACTTATTTTATTTGCTCTGATTCTCAAATGCAAAACAACATAACCCATATGGAGCATGGCCACCTTTCCATGTAATTCAAAGTAAAGAGTTAGATGCCCAACTCCAAACCCTCTAGGACTACTACTTTGTTACCCAATTTGAAAGTCATTGCAGTTTACTTTACTTAACTTTAGCTTTTCCTAGTCTACATGTTTCTACTTCTCCTAGTTATCTCATATCCAATATATACAACTACTCTCTTCTTCCCATTAGTTATCCCTATTTTTACGGTGAGGCAAAGTCAAGCAACTTACTCTCAAAGGGTACTCAAAAAGCGTGTATGAAATTACTAATTAGAGTATGATACATGGAAAGAAAATTTATTTATTTCGCTCTAAATTCAATCTTTTTCATTACATAGATACCCTTATGCCTGCCTCTAGCAACTAGAAAGATGAGAATGTGAGAGATTTCTTCCAACCCTTACTTAGATACTCTTCATACCCACTCTAGTACATAAATAGCTAGTTATTTTTCCTTAACCTACTAATATATTTTTTTCTCAAAACATAACTTATATAACACAATATTATTACAACGTATTTAATATAAATAAAATTCTATCCTATGATTTATTTTCAAATAAAAAAATATATTTATATTAACCTATCAACATTCAAAGGTTCAACATGTCATAACCCTTCAACATTCAAAGGTTCAATATGTCATAACCCTTCAAAGTGAAATAGTACCCTATCCATGCTTATGCCAATAACAAGAATATACCATTTCTATGATGCAACCAAACGAGAATAATTTTGATCCTGCTCATGATTATGCCAATAACAAGAATATACCATTTCTATGATGCAACCAAACGAGAATCCTTTTAATATGCCACTTCTATGATGCAACCAAACGAGAATAATTTTTAATGTGTTTTTAAATATTTTAATTGATTTGTTCCCTGGTTTTTGAAAACTCTCACAAATATTATAAAATAAAAATTAAATAAAATTATAGAAGAAATAATTAAATAAAAAAAACAAGAATAAAATAGAGTATGATTGTGCCATACCAAGAATATACCATTTCTATGATGCAGAGAGACGAGAATATTTTTAAATGTGTTTTCTAATATTTTAACTCACTTATTTTTAAATGTGTTTTCTAATATTTTAAGTGACTTATCTTTTCCATGTAAGGAAACCAAATACAAAAGGTCGTTTTAAAACCTTAATTTTATGAGATTGATAAGAAGCAAATACGACAATTTAGTCTTCAAATGCTCTCCACAATATTCTCCAATGGAATCTTGTGAGCCATGCCGCCTACACAAGCTACAACAATGTTGGTACGAATACAATTTAATAAAATGTGAGCACACGTTCCACTTTGCAAAGCACCTTATATTTGATTTAATTAGGATGGACATTCGGGATTTACACGTTCCACTTTGCAGGATTTTGTTTATAATTCTTTTAACATAACAAGACACGGCACTACTACGTGATATGGAATTAGTTCAAATCTTCTCCTGTCCATAGAATAAATACATTTTAAAAGGTGCTTTAATCATAGGTGTGTTTCCTCCTTCCAATACCATTAGGTGGGCTTTATTTTAATGTATTTATTGTCATATTCTGAATTTTATTCCTTTCATTATGAATTGTTTTTATCATCTCCTAACTCATAACTAATTATTCTTGACCATCACAAAATTATTGGAAAATTTGGAATCTTATGCCCCCAATAAAGACATAAAATAATATGTATTTATTTTTGTCGTTGGATGACATAAGTAAGCATAACAGAGTCATTATAATTTTATATTTGTAAACCTAATAAACTACTAAGCCATCCAATGTAGAACTTATATAAGCAATCTTAATAGATTGTTGTTAGTTTTAATAATTATAAATAAAGTAATGTGATTTTATTATCCATAGAAGTGAGATATACTTTATTGAAGATATTATAATGATTTTTAATATTTTTATGTTATTTTCGATTATAAATAAAGTAAAGTAATGTGATTTTATTATATCCATAGAAGTGAGATATACTCTATTGAAGATATTGTAATGATTTTTAATATTTTATGATTTTCAATATTTTTATGTTATTTTTAATGATAGATGTGATATCATAATAAATTATTAAGGAGTAGATCTTCATAAACCAATTTATTATATGATATTTACTTTTTTTTTTAAATTATAGAATCTAGGGGTTATTTGAAAGAGTCATCCAATTGGCTCCATCTTTGAGGAATATCGTTTAATTCAACTAGAAAAACCTTACTCCAACAAGCTTAGGGATTGAACATTTGTCTGAAAGAATAACACGCACAACAATACATCAAAGATACACAAGATACACAAAACACTGAGATTTTCATCGAGGAAACCATAAAGGAGAAAACCCCGCAAACTTCCTCATAGTAGTTATGCCACAAAGACAAGATGACAAGATAAAATAACCCAAGAACAATATGCCTGCAGCAACTCGCAGTCCCTCCTCTTCCTCTCTCTCCTAAGGCGCACATGAGAGAGGAAGTGAGTATGTGATAAATTAGGAGGGTGCCTCCCCATTTATATTCTTTCGTTGAGTTGACTCAACTGCTAGGTTGACCAGGTTACCTTTGGGACCGACCTACCTAAATACTCACAAATACATTTCCCTTTATTTAACCTAGGGACTATTTCCCTAACCTAAAACAGAGGGTTTACCTCAGTGACCATACACAATGATGACATCCCCAATGGAGGAACACACATCTATGATGGGGGTACACCAATATACAATAGTAATATACATCAGAATATATTCTAAAGTTACAGTAACAACAACAATCCCCTTAACTAGGAAGGTATTCTCTTGCCACAATCATCAACACATCTGGTCATCATCACAGAGTCATCATCGTCATTGATTCCATTTTCCTCATCTTGTTCAATATGTCACATTTATCTGTCATAGGGAGTTTCTACAGAGCTGTCCCTTTTTCATGCTAGGTGTAGGCATAGACCTCATCTAGGTCTTCATCATATCCACAAGAAATATATCACGTAGGTATAGACTAGGACCATTCTTTACACTTCCACTGCAATAACTTGTGTCTCCTACCGTGTTCTCGTCATATCGATTCATTGTGTAGGTACAAGCCATGACCTTATTTACATTTCCACTACAGTAACTTGCATTTCCTACCACCGCATATCAATTTGTAGGTACATTCCAAGACCTTCTTTACATTGCCACGGTAATAACCTGCGTTTCCTACCTTTATATTTTGGTATCTAGATCATCTCGTTTGTCCTGTACAAAACAAAATAGATGCAAAACACCCATATTCTATCACTATAGGAGTAAGCGACGATCTTTAAATGTCATCAAGTCAAGCTACAGCTTCTACTATGCAAGCATCGCCTAGGAGCACACTCAATGCATTATGTATCTACATGGTCAGCTTGCATTCTACTGGTAAAGGAGAACCTCATAGGTGCACCTCACATGATTCATGACCTTATCATCTCAACATGGGAACACACACATAATATAGAAATATATTTATGGACTAATTATGACAAAACAACCTACTACATCAGGACTTTTAAGTTCTAGGTCAAGCTCAAGGACTTATTACATCTGAACAATCTGCGTCTAGTATCTTTTCCATTTAAATAACCTTCGAGGTGTATTACATCCCAGTAACTTGCATACTACGCTAGGTCTCCTTTTACACTCGTACAACCCACAAGACTTATTACATTCGAGTAACCTGTGTACCATGCCATGGCTCATTTAAACTCTAATAACCTGTTTCGGTACTGATTATGTCCAAGGATAACCTACAAGCTTTGCAAGGACTGATTACATCCAAGGAAAACCTACATAATTGATTACGTTCGGGCATCTTGCTTCACCAACAATTTTCCTGCTCGGACAACCTATCTCATTTCCCATGTGAGATATCATGCATGTGCATCTTCCGGTCTCTCTCTATTTCTAGTATAGAAACATATAAGGACTGATTACATTGAAGGATAACTTGCGAGCTTCGCCAAGAATAATTACATCCAAGGATAACCTACAGTAATGATTAAGTCAGAGCAACCTACAATATTCGCTAGTATTTTATGCTCGGAAAACACGTCTCTTCAGTTATGATATAACTCATCATTCCCTCTTTTGAGAGGTCTCATTTTGGATCACACCAAGTCTTTCTCTGAAGTAATCAAACTTCACTTTGGATATTTCTTTCATAAAAAACCATTAGGACTAATCAGGTCCAAGGATAACCTGCAAGCTTCGCCAAGACTTCTTACATCTGATGACAACCTATAGGACTGATTACATCCAAGCAACCTACGACCTTCACTGAGAATTTTACACTCAGGTAGCATGTATCTCCAACTATGCTCTAATTTATCACTCCCTCTTTCAAGGGGCCTCGATATGGATCACATACTAGAGATTCATTTCTACTCTCTGCATCATACAAAAGTGCAATTCATATCAATCAAATCAGATACTATCTTAAAAAAAAAGACATACTATCTTACAAGTAGCCAAGCAGGTGGAAACATATTCTACCTCAGCCCTACTCAGCGCCATGCAGGACTACATCCTGCCAAACTAATAGATCATACTGGATCTCAAACTAAAGAAGAAACTCAAGGTTCTATTCCTCTCAGTGGCATTTTCTTCCCAATTCGAATAAACATAACCATGCAGGTTAGTCTTTTGATTCATATCATACTTGAGATCATACTCACATGTACCCTTTAGGTGCCTCACTACATGCTTTACAACAACTAGGTGAACATGTCTTGTGTAATATCCCAAACTGATATTTTCTTGTTTATGTGTATACTATAGATGGCTAATAGATTTATTCCTTAATCAAATAGGAAGCAAAGCCCAAACTTTGCATGCATGCAATTGCATGCAAATATGCGCCCTAGAAAAATATTGAGATGCTATAAAATAGGATAAATCAATTCATGTACATACCAATATATAGATAAGCTGATGGTGAAGACACCGGTCCCAACATGTAAAGATTCTACTGGAGGAATAAGGAGATACACCAAATCATCCTCCACATGTCAATGCACCCTCCTCTCAAACTGTATATGCTCCAGAATAATAAATAAGCTGCTGCTGGAGGCCCGGATGATGTACACTAGGGTTATAATACCCCTCGGATGATGATGGAAGCAACATGTGGATGTTCTGAAGCCTGTAGGTAGTAAAATGAATTGCTTTGTCTCTAATCATGGTGACACAGTGTGACGCTGAAACCCTCTGGCTAGATGAATAATCAACCTCCCAGAATAACTGTTGAATGTAACGTGATGATGAACTAGTGGTGAACCTAGATGAT
Source organism: Pseudotsuga menziesii (assembly GCA_001517045.1). NCBI lineage: Eukaryota > Viridiplantae > Streptophyta > Pinopsida > Pinales > Pinaceae > Pseudotsuga > Pseudotsuga menziesii. Next base: position 6,240 of record LPNX010441840.1, read on the forward strand.
CCAACCTGATGATGAACTAGGGCAGATAGATTTTGCTACCAAAATACACCTGTTAGTTGAGTATGCACTCAACCCCAACTTAGCTCGTCGAGCTCTCCAATTTGACTCCACAAATCAATTATCACATAAGTGACTTCTCCATTCACTTTATCTTTATTTTATAACTCTCAACTGTGAAAAACCTAACTTTTGACCTAATTAGGTCACTTTATCTTCTAACTTGTTGTTGACTTGCATGCATGTGCATGGAGACTTAATCAGGTGCATGCATCATTAAATAATGCCCAGATGTCATGCATGCAGGTGGCCTTTGGCTCTATTATCCCTCTTCGACCCAATGGTGATATAATATTGATGACCTAGATCTTCTATATATGGCATCAGTCTTCGGATGATTCCTTGACTGTCAGTACCCACTTGAACCTATAGGAATCACATAGGTTAGCGGGTTGGCCGTCAATGCCTAAGCAGAAGAGGACATTACAGTCCTCCCTGCTCGAATTTGCTTGTCCTCAAGAAACTGTAAATATGGGTGCTGTAATACCTGTTCTGCCTCCCAAGTAGCCTCCTCTATAGGTAGATCTTTCCATTGAACCAGGTAATCTCTGATTATTCTCTTCCTTATTTTTCGGTCTCACACCTCTAAGATGTGCTCCAGAATTAGAACCAATTGCCCCTTGTCATCAAGGGGAGGAAGCTTGAAATATGTAACAATCTGTTGGCCAACCACCTTCTTGAGATTGGAGACATGAAATACGTTGTGAATCTTGCTCTCTGGCGGTAGTTCTAGCTCATATGCTACCTTTTCGACCTTCCGAATTATCTTGTATGGAACATAGAAATGAGGTTGGAGTTTTTATTTTCCTTTCTTTTTAAGAGATGACTGTCGGTAAGGTTGGAGGCATTTTGATTGGCCATTTATTTGTATGTGGGCATGCAATTGGCCTCACGTGGATGATGCACATGTGTTAGTTTATATGTTTTCACATGATACGAAGGCCTTCTTAGTTTTGCCAACGTGGCTCATTTTTCCTGCCACATACATCTATCTGTGCAACGATGTGAAAGCTGACATCAATGTTATTACCATAGCATTTTTAATCTCCTCATTTGTGCTACCATCTTAAAGTGTTTTTTCTTCTTACCATATTACATATCCATTGGCAAGTGTAATCATAAACACAAATATCATCAATGAATGGAAATGGGATACCCACAAAATTCAAGTTAACATTGTTTATTTATAGCATTGATGGTGGTTAGATACTAAGTGGAAGAGATCGCTTCCTTAACCCAATAAGGACATCAAGTGAGGCTCTTATATAGCAATGTATAAGCACGCAAGGATTTGACCCTGAGACGGTCTGCTCACAACTTACAAAACTCAACCACTTGAGCTAGCCCACGGGGCTTGTGTTGGGATAAGATATACCATACTCAAATTTTAAATATTTTTTTTAAGTTCTCTTTAATGTCTCTTAAGATTAATTGTAAGAGTTAGAAAACTCTTTACTCATCATTTTCTCTTCATAGGTGTACTTTATCCTTTATGAAGGAATATTTTTTCTAACTTTCCCATGAACCATGAAACGTTCTTCTCCCGGGTCCATTTTTCACCACTGTGGAAAAAAAAAATCATCCCTTCCGCGAATTAGTTATTCATTCTTCACATTATATTTCACCTTGGTTCGGTGTTACCTGAACAACATAAAAAATGCTTGAACAACATAAAAATGTGATTAGTAACTTAAGAAAGGATCATATTTGATGTGGCAACCTCCTTTCCAAGAATCACCTGGAATATCAATCCTACGTTTAGATAGGTTTCTTGGCTAATTATATCTATACTCAGTGCACATTTTGCATTTTTTTTTTATAGATACAAAGGGATCAATTATTTCCAATAGAAGATGGGTTGTAGAAAGTACCTAGATACTTCTCTTTGTGTGCATCACATAGGTTGTTTGATTTATGAGTAAATGTCAAAGATGTTCAATTTCTAATTTAATGAAATATAATTTGTTCATGTGTATTTTAGATCACTCCCCATGGTATTTATTTGCAGGTCTAGAGAATAATAAAAAAAAATTTGTTACACCTATTGGTGAAGCTCTGGCAATCGTAAGACCGTTTCTTGACCGTTTCTTAATTTTAGTTGTTAATTTGTGGCCCATTAATTTATAAAATCCCTTTAAAACTAGGGTTTGGTCTACCTCTTATAAAAACGTTTATGTGTTTGCATTATGTTATATACACTGCTCTACTACTTAGAATGTGTTATATCTTTTGCATTCCATTACAGAAATTGCAGATTCACAAGAGTGGTATCAAACTTTGGGTTAGTGTTTGCTATGTTTCTTATAATACGAGGTTTATGTTATTGACAATGATGAATTCGAGAAGAAGCCGAAAAGGCAGGCTATGATAATTTTTTTCAATCTGGAAGTGGTGTCATCTAATTGAAGCATTAAAGCTAGCGTACATGAGATCTATGTGGATAGTTTCGATTTGAGATTTTACTTGTGCAAGTTGTTCAGAATTGTTGTTTCCAATAGAGTTTTCTCCATGACAATTAAAACTTGAACAACTCATTAACATAGCAAACACATACACACATCGCTTTGCATAGATTCATGTGGAACAAAGTAATGCGTGTATGTGTTTTCTATGTTAAACCAAAGTTAACTATGGTAAACTACATTCAACCAAAGGAAACCATAGTTAAACATGGTAAACTACATTCAACCATGGTCAAATATAGTAAACCAGTGGAAAACCAAATTCAACCATGGATAAGAAAAATCAACCATAATTAACCATGTGTAACTAAACTCAACCATAGTCAAAAAATGGTTAATGATAACCAACTATGGTTAACATGCTCAATGTCACATAACCCTTAATGAACATTGCAATGCAACATGACATTCAAGAATGTATTAGTTCGACATAAGTAATCTAAGATGATTGCGATGTCATAATGTAACATAACCATTGATGAATGTTGCAATGTGACGTGACCATTTAAAAATGTATCACTTCAACAGAATCCAACCAAGATGAATGTCCCAATGAGACATAATCATTAATGAATGTCACTATATAACATAACCTTCAAGACCATGGCCAACCAAATCCAACCTTGGTTAAAACCATATTCAGTCATAGTCAACCATGGCTGACTATTTGACTTTATGCAAGTGACAAAGGTTTGACTATTCAAATAGTCAACCATGGTTAAAGGTGTTCAAACTTAGTTAAGTATCCTTAAACATAAACTATATATATATTCACAACATTGAACATGCAAGAGACAAACTCAACCATTGAATTTCTTGTTTATCCATTGTTGACCCAAAAAATTGCATTAGGCTCAACATTAATGCTCACAAGGATATCTCCCCAAGTCAAAAGAAGGGTTGCTCCAAGTAACCCTCTCAAAATCCATATATAATCAAATAAGGGTATAGGAATCATAGATGCTAGGAATATCACTCTATCAAAGAGTATCAATAGCCCACATGTATTCATTGTTTCAACCACACACTAAACTATTTGGCATTAAATTTTTTTAATTTCTAGTTACTTGGTTTATGTCCAAGTCAATATCAAGGTCAGTTTCAATCTCGCTAGGGCCTCATTTTTTGCATCGTGGGATCTTAGAGACAATGGAGTCAAATCCCATCAATTGCAACAACTTTTCCATATTCAACACTAAAGAAAATGACAGCTATCGAATTCCCTCATATGCAGGATATTATCTGTAGCAAACATTCATTATTACTTGCTTTTCACAGTTTTTCTCCATATTTGTAATAGGTTCACTATATAGAGGCTTGAAATCTACTTTGTCTTAAAGAGGTTTAAAGAAAAAAAATACACTGCATGTTTTATAATAAATATCTCTAAAATGAAAGATAATAAACTTTATTTATTCCTTTTTCTATTGTTTTTTTTCTAATTGAAAATAAGTATAAATACATGTTGAACAATTTGAAGAATCAGGGTCCTCCTACAACTGCTTCAAATATATAAAATAATGATCAAAGCCTAAAATATGTCATGTTTTGTTTCCTAACTGCATTACTAAGAGATCATTGAGAAGGTCCCCTTATGTAACAGCCCCGAAAGTACAAACTTTTAATTAAGATTTTTATTTGTTTTATTTGTTTTTTTTAATAAATTTTGCTAATGGAAAAATCTTCCAAGGAGTCCTAGAAGGACTGATGTAATAAAACCTTAGGGTTGAACCTTGAAAAGAATACATGGAAACAACCAGGTTAAATGAGGAAACTTGCATGAAATAGTAAGGGACAAGGCAGGCTAACTTCAGAAGAATGAGTAGTCATAGATATAAATATCAAGCTTCAATAACCCATATCTACTGTATACTGCAAACAGTCCAGTACATTAGTTTTAAACAAAAGATCCTTAGGTAAAGAAATTTTATGGATAATGGACCTATAAGTTTTTTTTTAAATTATATTGAGTATACTGAGTGGCACATATTCATAATGCTTTGAAAAGTTCTAAGAGACTTCAAAATTTTATGAATATTCGGTTTGCCAATCGAATACATGGTTTGGGATTTAAAGTATCAAGTTTGATAAACCGTAGATTTATATACAAATTATCTTCCTCGTGTCCTATTAATTCCTATAGGCTAGTAGCAATAGTACTAGACTAGCATTCCACTATTATTGCAGTCTATTTTTTATAGAACAATAGTGCTCAATTATCTCGAATAGTTTGTTTAAACTTGAGACAATTTTTCTAATAGGTAAAGTATGGACAATGGAATACTAGTATTAGGGTTAAGAACAGTAGATGCGACCTTTGGGCCTTTTTCTTATACAATCTAGCTTACTTGGAATAATCAATGTATCAGTACTCAGAACCCATCTTATACTCTTAGTGAGGGTTCGAGCTAGAAACATGTTCTTTTCTTATGTTAAACTGTGGGTTCTTGCAGATGGGAGTCAAACCCGAGACCACGCAGTGTAAACATTTTATGTTTTCCAAACCTGTAGTTCAACCCTATTTTTCCTAAATCGAAAGATGCGTGGAAACCTGTCATTCTGGTAGAGTTAGTTACTCAGTTTGTTTCTTTTAACTACATCTCCAGGTCGTAAAAATGTAGTTAACAAAGAGAGAAAAAAAATTGGATAGAAAGAAATATAAAAAAGAACCTACTTCTCAGATGTATCACCACAACAACACTCTACGAGAGTTTAACGGATAAACCCAGCCTAGTAAAGCATTGAAAAACTGCAAGTCTTCCATTCTAATAAGGACTACGATATCATAAATCAAAACATGATGAGAACAACATTAACTAGTAGTAAAGTCTGGATGAGTTAAAATAATGACAGGTCTCTGTTTACAAAAAATGAGGAAAAATGATGTTGCAAATTGGTAAAGAATACTTAGAGTTATTCCATCCAAACACGACCACTAGACGTATGTTTCCTTACTCTGAAATCGTGAAGTTTTAAACAACATATTTCGACTTTTAAATAGACACAACTCAAGGATTTATTTCGGCTAGCAAGCATTTCAAAAACCCTGTTAGCCACAAACGATATTTACTAGAGATATTGAAATCTTACAAAAAGAAAAACCTAAACAACGCTCTTAGAAGCGATTTTTAATACAAGCAAGGTTATCATTTAAATGTTTTTACAGGATCTCTTACTTGAGGTAGAGACATCGTAGTTCCAAGAACTGATATGAGTTTTTTTTTTAATTATAGAATCTAGGGGTTATCTGAAAGAGTCATCCAATTGGCTCCAACCTTGAGGAATATCATTTAATTCAACTAGAAAAACCTTACTCCAACAAGCTTAGTGATTGAACATTTGTCTGAAAGAATAACACGCACAACAATACATCAAAGATACACAAGATACGCAAAACATTGAGATTTTCATCGAGGAAACCATAAAGCAGAAAACCCCGCAAACTTCCTCATAGTAGTTATGTCACAAAGAAAAGATGACAAGATAAAATAACCCAAGAACAATATGTCTGCAGCAACTTGCAGTCCCTCGTCTTCCTCTCTCTCCTAAGGCGCACATGAGAGAGCAAGTGAGTGTGTGATAAATTAGGAGGGTGCCTCCCCATTTATATTCTTTCGTTGAGTTGACTCAACTGCTAGGTTGACCAGGTTACCTTTGGGACCGACCTACCTAAATACTCACAAATACATTTCCCTTTATTTAACCTGGGGACTATTTCCCTGACCTAAAACAAAGGGTATACCTCAGTGACCATACACAATGATGACATCCCCAAAGGAGGAACACACATCTCCGATGGGGGTACAAGAATATACAATAGTAATATACATCAGAATATATTCTGAAGTTACAGTTACAACAACAATTCCCTTAACTAGGAAGGTATTCTTTTGCCACAATCATCAACACATCTGGTCATCATCGTCATTGATTCCATTTTCCTCATCTTGTTCAATATGTCACATTTATCCGTCATAAGGAGTTTCTACAGAGCCATCCCTTTTTCATGCTAGGTGTAGGCATAGACCTCATCTAGGTCTTCATCATATCCATAAGAAATCCATCACGTAGGTATAGACCAGGACCATTCTTTACACTTCCACTGCAATAACTTGTGTCTCCCGACTCTCCTACCGTGTTCTCGTCATATCGATTCATCGTGTAGGTACAAGCCATGACCTTCTTTACATTTCCACTGCAGTAACCTGCATTTCCTACCACCGCATATAATTTTGTAGGTACATTCCAAGACCTTATTTACATTGCCACGATAATAACTTGCGTTTCCTACCTTTATATTTTGGTATCTAGATCATCTCGTTTGTCCTGCACAAAACAAAATAGAACAGTGAACACAGAGCACAACCCAGATGCAAAACACCCATGTTCTATCACCATAGGAGTAAGCCAGGATCTTTAAATGTCATCAAGTCAACCTCCAGCTTCTACTATGTAAGAATTGCCTAGGAGCACACTCAATTCATTACGTATCTACATGGTCAACCTGCATTCTACTGGTAAAGGAGAACCTCCTAGGTGCACCTCACATGATTCATGACCTTATCATCTCAACATGGGAACACACACATAATATATAGATATATTTAAGGACTGATTGTGACAAAACAAACTACTACATCAGGACTTTTAAGTTCTAGGTCAACCTCAAGGACTTTCTACATTTGAACAACCTGCGTCTAGTATCTTTTCCATTTAGATAACCTTCGAGGTGTATTACATCCCAGTAACTTGCATACTATGCCAAGTCTCCTTTTACACTCGTACAACCCACAAGAATTATTACATTCGAGTAACCTGTGTACCACGCCAGGGCTCATTTAAACTCGAATAACCTATTTCAGTATTGATTATGTCCAAGGATAACCTGGAAGCTTTGCGAGGACTGATTACATCTGAGGAAAACCTACATAATTGATTACGTCTGGGCATCTTGCTTCACCAAGAATTTTCCTGCTCGGATAACCTATCGCATTTCCCATGCGAGATATCATGCATCTGTGTCTTCTGGTCTCTCTCTATTTCTAGTATAGAAACATATAAGGACTGATTACATCGAAGGATAACTTGTGAGCTTCAGCAAGAATAATTACATACAAGGATAAACTACAGTAATGATTAAGTCTGAGCAACCTACATTATTCGCTAAGATTGTATGCTTAGACAACTTGTCTCTCCAGTTATGCTAGAACTCATCACTCCCTCTTTTGAGAGGTCTCATTTTGGATCACACCAAGTCTTTCTCTAAACTACTCAAACTTCACTTTGGATATTTCTTTCATACAAAACCATCAGGACTAATTAGGTTCAGGGATAACCTGCAAGCTTCACCAAGACTTCTTACATCTGATGAAAACCTACAGGACTGATTACATCCGAGCAACCTATGACCTTCGTTGAGAATTTTACACTCAGATAGCATGTATCTCCAACTATGCTATAATTTATCACTCCCTCTTTCGAGGGGCCTCGATATGGATCACATACTAGAGCTTCATTTCTACTCTTTGCATCATACAAAAATGCAAGTCAGATCAATCAAATCAGATAATATCTTAAAAAACAAACATACTACCTCACAACTAGCCAAGCAAGTGGAAACATATTCTACCTCGGCCCTACTCAGCGCCATGCAGGACTACATCCTGCCAAACTAATAGATCATATTGGATCTCAAACTAAAGAAGAAACTCAAGGTTATATTCCTCTCAGTGGCATTTTCTTCCCAATTCGAATCAACATAACCATGCATGTTAGTATTTTGATTTGTATCATACTTGAGATCATACTCACATGTACCCTTCAGGTGCCTCACTACATGCTTTGTAGTAACTAGGTGAACATGTCTTGGATCCATGAGGAACTGACTCGGGGTGTTCAAAACAAAGCACATGTCTCGTCCTGTATTTGTCAAATACATCAATGATCCAATCATCTTATGATACATCGTGGCATCAACCAAATTTGATGAAGCATCACACAGTAGATTCAAGTTCGATGCCATAGGTTTGGCTATCACCTTGTGGTCCAGCATTCCAAATTTCTTTAGAATATCAACTGCATACTTTCCTTAACCAGGAAAATCCCATTGACATTTTTCCACACCTCCATGCCTAAGAAGTAGTGCATCATCCCTAGGTATTTCATCTTGAAATCAGTGGCAAGTCTCCTCCTTGCACCTTCAATGAGTTCATCCTCTCCTGTCAGGAACATTTCATCGACATATAACATGATCATTACTGGTATTTCACCTTCAACCTTGAAGTAAAGGTTGGAATCTACTTTTCTCTCAGTAAATACTAGGCCTATTAGTAAGCTCTCCATCCTGTTGTACCATGTCAAACTTAAGGATCTTCTGTAGTCACTCCCTCTGAAGTGGAGTATCATCCTCCCTCTGCTTTTTGTACTCTATGTATCAAAACATTCTATACTGGAGTGAAATGTAGCTTCTTCTATTACTGACTCTTCTATGTATCCATCTAAGGTCACTAGATACCAAGATCCTTTATCTCAAACTTTGTTGAAAAGTTTCTCTTGCACCCATATGTGAGATTGTCATCCTCTTTAGGATTTCATTTCAACCTTGTAGCAAAGGTTAAGATCTTCATCACTCTAGGTGATTTTCAAACTCCTCACTTAACAATATGTGATATCCCATGGGTGCCTTCTGATCTCGTACAAGGCCTTCTTTAATTTGCACACATGAGTCTTCTTGTCATGGGTCTTGACTCTCAGCGGCTTCTCTACATACACTTCCTCCTCGACTACACCATTCAAGAATGTTGTCTTGATATCCAACTAGTATCTCCCATCTCATACCTGCACGTATTGATATAATGGAAGTGTACCTTGAAACTTATGTAAATGCCTCCTCATAGTCTATACATTCTTTTTGTGAGAATCCTCATTCTACGAATCCTGCCTTGTATCACTCGATGCTACTATATTATGCATGCTAGATCTTGTAGATCCATATGGAGGACACTACAAAATTCAATTCAGGTCTCAGAACCAAATCCTAGACATCATTCCCCATGATCAACTGGTACTCTTTGATCATCGTCTTCCTTCATTTATCCTTGGCTACTTCTTCATAGCTAGAAGGATTTGCATCAATGATGTCGCTCAACAGTTCCACATAACTGGAGTGTGTCTAAGGCCTATTAATTTATTTGGAAGTTTTGTAATACTTTTATTTATCTTGGATGATCTCTTCCAAGATGGTATTCATTTATCAAGGTTGATATACCATTCTCTTTATATTCTTCTGAACCTCTTTTCCTTTGCCACGGTGTCTCTGACCTGAGGAGCTTCAACTTCCTCTTCTTAACTATCATTACTTGTTCTTTGAAATTATATACAAGTCAAGTTCATTTGCATGATTAAAAATATTTCATTATTTCCAAAACATATTAATCCAAGGCATCAAGATATATGTCACACAGTCATGCAACTATATTATCCAGTGCTACAACATTCATCCACATCCTGTACACATACGGTAGCTCCTATATGCCTTCTACCCCAATGTTATAAAGAGTGTGTGCTACTCCCAATATGTCAACAAAGAGGTTTCAATCTAGATAAGTAGTAATAGAATGTTGTACATCATCATTGACTTATTACCCATCATGTGCAATTCAATAGTATAAATGAAAACACTTAAACATGCATAATACATCAATTGAATATAAACAAGTGCACAACCAAACAATATCATGAAATGATAATTAAATGCTTATCTTTGTTTTTTTTGGTGGGTAGACTTCTTCTTGATCCTTATGTCCTTGCAAGAATAATTGGAGTCTTCTACTTCATCAACTTCTTCATTCACAACTACATCATTTCTTATCCAAATGCTGATATGGATAAGAGGTTCTTCATGAGTTGAATCCTTATGGATTAAAGTACATATTCCTCATATCTTGAGGAATCTTCTCTTTCTTCTTTAAATCATGAGAGCTCGATCTTCAATTTCTCCCATCTTCTCTTCTCTTGTTATGAGCTGAGATTCTTCTTATGTGCACTCTTCCTAGAGTTTGTTGAAGGTAATCAACTTCCTTCTGGAACATATTCCTTGAATGAATGAATCCCATGATATTGAGAGGCCATTCAAGGTGGTCATAACAACTTCTTCTTCTTCTTCGATTGCTTCATTTTGTTCCTTGAATTGAGAAACCCTTATGAAGTAGGACAATATGCTATCTGAGTTATGCATCTTCACATTCTTCAACTAGTTCCTCAATGCCATTTTTTGATTGATGTTCTTTCCTTCGAACAACTTTGTCAAAGAAACAAACACTTCTTTTGGTGTCTTCAAGGATGACACATGAGGGATGACATGATCCTTAATAGAAACTGCAATCATTCTCTTGGCTCTAGCCTTAGCCTAATGTCCCTTAGGCTCTTAGAACTTCCTTACTGATATACTGATCCAAGTCATTTTCTTCAAGGATCAGGGAGGTCCTATACTTCCATGCTCGGAAGTTGTTAGCTTCACCAAGATTATCATCAAGCTGAGTGGTGATGATTCATTTTGAAATGAGAACCTCAAATGGAAATAGTAAATGTTTATATCTTATTGATTTGAGGTGTCCGAACTGTTTCCAGAGCTTACTGATTTAGGTTTTGTTAGAGAAACCCTAATTTTACAAACTTGGAACTTCAAACTTATGATTGGACAGAAAGATGCATCTCTTCAAGTTGAGTTTTCCAATGTACTCCTTTTCTGAAAACAGTGGTGGGAAGCTCTCGGAATAGGAAGCCCTAGTTTCTCCAATTTCTTCTACATAATTGTCTGATATTGATTTTGTTGTATCTCTAAATTTTATGTTCCTCACGGTTTGAAACTTTGCATTGAGGTATCTTGATCTGTATTCTTTCCAACCCCATAGGTTAGAGAAAAATTGGATTCTCGAAGTGCGAATTATGCTCAGTTTCCCAAGGTGACTGTTTTGAGGATTGTTCAATAGAGTGAACTTGTATGGACTTTCGCATGTCACTATTTCACATTCGGGGTTTGAAAACATGACCAAAAAAACTTCAGTCCGTTCCCTACCTGTAAAATCTTGCTAAATTTAATTTGGACCTTCCTATCCTAAGATATAGCAATTATCCCTAGGTCACCTATTTATGATTGTATTCTGGAGGAGGATGGAACCCTGATTTGGAGGAATCATATCTTCTAAAGTATAGAGAATTTGTGGATGAAAATCACACACTAGGTACGAAAATATTTCATCTTCAACCTGTAAAATTTTAAGCTTCTCGAATCTCGAGTCATAACGAACGTGTCAAGATGACTAGATTTAGTTTCATAGGGTTTTCAAGGATGATACCCTAATTTCCAATAATTTCCATTGTATTTGTATTTCGGCTGCATAGTGCCTTCTTTCAGAGTGGATCTGATACCATGTTATTTTTTATAATTTAATTTACCTAGGATATTTATCTGAAAGAATAAAAAACACAAAAATACATCAAAGATACACAAGACACTAATATTTCATCGGGGTAAACATAAGGATAAAACCACGCAAACTTCCTTAGAATAGTCGCATCACAAAGACAAGATGACAAGATAGAATAACCCAAGAATAATATCTCTGCAACAACTCTATGTCCCTCATCTTCCTCTCTCTTCCAAGGAACATATGAGAGAGGTGTGAAAAATTAAGAGGGTGCCTCCCTATTTATATTCTTCCATTGATTTCTTAACTCAACTACTAGGTCGGCCAATTGACCTTCAGTGCCCACCTACCTAAGAATAATCACAAATACATTTCCCTTTATTTAACCTAAGGACTATTTCCCCGACTTACAATAGAGGGTTTACCTTAGTGACCATACACAATGATGACATCCCCAAAGGAGGAACACATGTCTCCGATGGGGGTAAACCAATTTATAATATTAATATACATCATAATATCTTCTAAAGTTACATTTGCAACAACTTTAACAAATATTCAGTTTCGTATACATGTACATAGGATAGTTTAAGAGAGAATGTCTTTCATCTTCGACCTTCTTAATTTCACAAAGATGAAAAATTATTTTGGTCCACAATATTTTGAGAATTGTCCAATGCCATGTTGCACTATGGATTTCATCAAGGGTTATTTAAGTACTGTAAGACTTTTTATTTCAAGGTAGTTAAAATAAAGAGATAATTTTTGTCTACTAGATTATGGTTGATTACCTCCTTATAGTATTTTAATTTTATCTTATCCTCTAAGTCTTTATCACATCACAATTTCTCATTAATTTTAGATATAATAATATGATTAATATATTTTGTAGAGTGACTACGTCCTTGATTTCCTAATGATCTATCCAAGACTTGGCATCTTTACACCAAACTTGCTTGAACGACATGTGTTTTTGGCTTGAGATTGAAACAAGCTTAGAAATCCACTTTCTTTCTATGTTGTTCATATTATTCATATACATTAGGTACTTAGTCATATCCATGCTTTCAATGGGGGAGAGAAACACTTATATCAAGAGAATATGAAAGATTGCATTTCCTTTAATTTTGAGAATAAAAGTTATGAAATACTTTTGGATTTTCTTTATATTTCTCCAAATTATCTAGAGATATTGCAACCCCAAACTTCACAACCATATAAGATAACATGAGTGACAATTCTCATAGTTAATTACTTTCTCATAATTGTTTTTAGGTAACCAAAAAAAACAAGAAGGGAGATTTGTGTTTTTTTACATAAATTATAGTAATAATAATTTTGAATCAAATAATTATTTATATCAATCATTAACATTTAAAATCAAGTTGCATTAACCATATTCAAGGCTATTGAATCCATTTTACATTTAACAATTTAACAATTTTAACAATTCAAACTTGTAATTTTAACAAAATATTTATAACCAAATTTGAATAATAACAAACTTGGAAACGTTAAATTATAAAACATTTAACATTCTTCATTACTATTCATCCACATTAAAAATATTCTAACAAAATTTAATCTTTTACCCCATTTAAAACATTACAAAATAAAAATTTATTAATATTGAACTCATAATACACAAATAATAATATCAAACTCATGCTACATGCCAAATATACATCTTGAGTCCAATAAGTTCTATGAGATATCTAGTCCACCTATGGAACTAGAGCCAACACTAACTCTTCCAACACATTCATAGGCATTGAAACCTCCACTGATAGAGCCAGAGGGATCAATACCTTTTTCTAGGAAGCAAAGAAACATGGAAATCAATATAGTTAATCGATATCTCCTTGATGATGTATCTCATCCAGTGTATCCATCACATATAGAGCCTTGGATATCGAAAAGTAAGAGATTGTCAATGGTCAGGTCGATGAGGAGCAGAGGCTGGCTAGTCAAGTTGTATATCATGAGTCGTAGATGGTCATAGATTAGGTGGGTGTGGAGGAGTAAATACTGGTTAATCCTCATGGCGAGGAGGAGGACAAGGAGGTGGATGAGAATTCAAGGATCCATTCTCATGCTGAGGAGGAGGAGGAAGTGTTGGATGATATTTTGAGGCTCCATCCTCATGGTGAGGAGGTGAAAGAGGAGGAGGATCTCCACTATCATTAGATGTAGAAACATCCTTATACCTCTAAGCATCTAGAAGGATGCATTCATCACTAATATACTGCATCAAATGCCTCATATCACAAGGAAAAATCCTCCATATCTCTACTAGGTTAGAGTCTCACATGATCTCTTGAACCTATATACGATGGAATCCTCGTCGAGCGATCAATGCAGACATCATGGACACCACATATTCTTGAAACATATCATGTAGCATACATCACAATATGGTTATGGTTGACACACACAAATTAGGCTCATGCATATCCTCATCAACTTGAATTAGTGAAAAGATTAATTTAAACATAATGTTAATTTAAACCTAGATTAACTTGTATTTAACATATCCTCATCAACCTATATTAATTTAAAAATAATGTTGATATTACCTTTTTCATGTGGTGTCTTAGCCTGGGGAAAAAGATGTTATGACAAATTCTCTAGTCTAACCCTGCATACGTATATGACAAAAGGTCCAGTGGATGGTTGTCCTTACTGTCTAGCATCTCCATCACCTCTAATTTGATCATCTATAGGAACTAAAATCGGCCTATCTTGGGTGGAATCTATCCCCACATGTGCATTTGCATCTCGGTCATCTATCTCTGAGGGAGGTGGTTAAATGATGGCCTTGTGGCTAGAAACCTTTCCAAAAATAAGAAAAAAATGTTTGAAAAAAAAGGGAATTCATCCCTCCCATCACATTGTGCATCGCATCGATCCAAAGAAAAACAAAACAACTGCAAAAAAATGGAAGACCGCCTAATACATCTAGGTCTCTGCACTAAAGAATCTACTTAAAATAAAAGAGGGAAAATAATGTGCTACCCATTAGTGATGAGGTGTGTGAAGGTCATCACCAATAGTGAAAGGAACCTAACCTCTATACATTGAAAGAACAAATCCATATTTTTCCATCCTACACCTAAAAATCAAGAGGACCAATGTCATCTTCACTAATATATCTCTAAGAGTAAGGGAGCTGAATCTCTACTGCAAAACTAGTTGGGACATCAAGGAATTGGGGAAAATACTCCCCTCTCCTAGATAACCCAGTGATGAAGTAAATTTCCTCCTTAGTCGGATATAACCACTAATTAGGACCTATACGAAATGGTCGTCTACATTTTTTCCAATGACACATCAACTACATTAACAAAGTTGATTTCCCCTTAATGGATGTACCCTCCTGATGTAAATTAAAGAGGTGAACAACCCTCAAGATGCATAGTGTCTGAACGGTAATGCGTAGAGGGTATAAATCCCTCTACCTCTCTCTCTCTTCCCACTCTTGTACAACATTATATAGGTCAACCCATTCCTGCTGCTGTTATTGGGCCTCTCACTGCTAACATCTCTGATTCACATAAAACATTAATTAGTATCATAAAAAGACATAAAAAATTAAAGATTTAATTAAATGAGCATCATAATTTATTAACATCAAATAATAATTTTTTTCTCATACTAAATGAATTTAACAAGTATTGTGCCTATATTACAATAAAGCACCAACATTGGTGCTCTTGTCCTACAAGCACACTGCCAACAATGCACTACAATAACATAAATTAAAATTAAAATCATATGGATATTCAATAAATAACATAAATTAAAATTGAAATCACATGGATATTCAGTGTGTTAAAATCCTAGAAGCATCACAAACGAAGCACTGTGTTGACCCTAATGCATTGGTTGTTGAAATTTTAATTGGAAACAAAAACAATCTGCTTTTATAGAAAGAGCACTGGTGCATGTGTTCTACTCAAGTGCATGAGCAATATTTTATAAATATTAAAAATAGTACTTCCATCAATAGGAAGGACAACGCAATTTGGACATGTCAAAGCACTGTAAATGGTGATAAAACATTTTTAGAGTGCACCATAGTAGGGGCATATCTTTCTAAGATATCTAATTCTATTTTATCAACATCACAGTGCACCTGTTAAATGTAACCACACCAACTCATCAGTTTGTACTTGTTAACAAAGAGCACTAGTTAACATGGTGATTTTTTTTTGAATTTAGTATCGTGGTGCATCTAAAAATATCTCAAGCACCACAAAACAATGCTCTATGTGTTTATAAGCACCAGTATATGTGTTCTACTAAAGTGCACAAGAAATATTTTGTAAATATTCAAAATGATTCTTCCATCCATATGAAGCATCGGTGTAGTGTGGACACGTCAGTGCACTACAAATGGTGCTCAAACATTTTTAGAGTGCACCATAGTAGGAGAAACCCTTTTTGATATTTTATAATTGTTTTTTATCTTCATAATGACGCACCTAGTAAACGTAAGTGCACCAATGCATCAGTCCATTCATGTTAAGAAAGCACACTAGTTAATGTGGTGAATAATTTATTTTTTGAAATTTAGTTTGGTGGTACATCTAAAAATATCTCAAGCACAACAAAATCATGCTCTATGTGTTTAATAGCACTGATCACTAGTACAAAATGAGAGATAAGTGGCAAAAAAAATGAACAAAACCGGCATATAAATGACCACTTTTGATTTGGCAATCACTGGTGGCTAATTTACAGTCTCTTATCACATGATAAAAAAATGTGGTCATATTTAGTTTGGTCATTTATAACTTGTCGTGTGGTCATTAATTTGGTCATCTATTTGGTCATTAATTTGGTCATTGATTTTCACAATTAATGACCAAATATACAACAAAAAATACGACCAAATTAATGACCACAAGACAAGCTATAATTGACCAAACTAAATATGACCACATTTTTTGTCATGCGATAAGAGACCGAAAATTAGTCACACAAAACTATCAATTGGCCATTTATATCTCTTTTTTTGGTCACTTTTTTCTCTTTTTTAGTCACTAATTTAATAATTTTTAGTCATTTTATATGCGAACTTTGGTCATTTTGTTTAGTCACTTATCTCTCATTTTTTGTTCACTAATTTAGTCGTTTTAGTCGATATTGCAATATCATTAGGGCATGGAGGAATTGGTCCACCAACTTTCTGCTTGTAAGGAAGGCACTTTTTCATTGAGCTAGAACCCTTCAAGAATTTGGGAACATAACTCATAGAGTCCTCTATAATGGTAAAAAACATCAATGCATGCCTTTGAGTATCTCATGATTGGAAAATGATGATAAATTGTATAAGTTCATAAGATATGATCAAGCAAGTTATGAAAACCATGCACATAGATATGGCTTCAAACATGTCACAAGGGATATTTGAACATGGGAATTACCCCAACCAAAATATTTTCCAACCCAAAAGTTGGATTTGAAGTGAAAATCCCTAAATTGATGTGATAACAACCTCCCTCACCATCCATTAACATCACCGATCATTTCAGTGTCATGTCTTGTGTTCCTTATTTGGCTTGTGGTTGTTATCTACGTGATGACTATAATAATTGCAAGTATAACCATTTTAGTAGCATATCCATATATTGGGTTCCATACCACATTAATAATTTTCTCCTTCCTCCTATACTTACTTCCCATTTCTATATATGTACAATATATAAAGTCATAGTGAATGTTTTCATTGAAGTTAGGATATAAAGCCAACACATATTCCCAGTGAATTTAGGATGGAAAGTTAATTTAGGACCAAGTATATCATAAAAAAAAATGTCAAGAACAATTTTTGGATAGTTAAAGGAAGAGGATAAATTTTCATCTCTTGATCAATGGAAAAAAGTCCAAAAAATAATGAAATATACATTGGAAACATATACACCATACATAATGAACAATAATGAGAGGAAAAAGTGTGTCTTCCAACCTATGGCTTCATGAATAGATAAGTTTGGTTGAATTATATCTTTAGAGTTAATGAGGAAAACTCCACCAATATAGAAATGATTTGTGGGAACATCAACACTACACAGTTCTTCATCCCCACTCTCAACTTGCATATGACAATTTGAGAAAAATAGGAATTTCCTTTGATACCTATTGAAATAATAATTAAACTATAATCATTGCAAGAGACACTACATGTTTACCAATAAACATGCATCTTTATTGCATTTTATGGTGCAACGCCACAACAAATGGGACTAAATGAATTTGGAACAATGCAAAGTTGCAAGAGAAATTGAATTTAGGTCACTCCAAATGCAATTCTTAACAAAACTTATTCAATTGTAAAATGAACTCCATTTCTGTCCATAAGTGATGTTAAAAACCTTCCCAAAAGAATGAGATGAATATGCATTTCTCTGATATTGAAACCCACTTTCTAGGAGAGTTGAGATGCTAGGGAATCCTTTGGCATGCATGAAAATGGAGAGCAAAGGATACCAATTCAGTTAAAGATTCAATTTTCCATGAGTTAGAGGTGGGAATAGGAAAATTATTAGATATAATTTAAAGGGGGAATAGAATATAAGGTGGGTTGTTTGTGAAAGGAAACATACACCATCCACTCCAGTCCAATGTTTGAAGAAAGGATAAGGGAAGAATGTATTGATGTTTGTTTCCCTGAATAGAAATCCAAATTGGGTTTGTGATTGGAGAAGAACTTTTTTGGCATCAAGCACTAATACATAATAGAAAATTTGTGACATTTTTTCATTGCTATTTCCATGTTTCGTCGTCTCAATTGTGACAATAATGGTCGTGATGTTTTTTGGAACTTATTTTGTGGATATAATGATGAACGTTATAAGCCGTTGATATAGAGATGAAAAATGGCCGCCACGTGTCTTCTATACGGTGGCCTTGAAATTGATTTTTTTAATTCATTTTCTACGTTTCGTCGCTCTATCAACAAAGTTGTCTTCCCTATAAGGACGAAAATATGGCCAAAAAATGCTAGGAAAATTTTTGTTTCCACGCAAAACCGTGGAACACTTTTTACAAACGTTTGTCTCTCTATCAATGAATTTTGGAATTTGAAAAGAAATTTCTTCCACGCAACACCGTGGAAAACCAATCTCTATTGAGAAAATATGCAAGTTGAACGGTAATTTTTCCACGAAAATGCGTCGCTATAACAACGATATTTTTTGAAATCCACCCGGGGTTTCATCGGTTTTGCAATACCCACGATGAAAGTTCATCGATGTTGTGATGAAACATGGAGGTTTCAAAAAAAAATTAAAAACCAGTGGAAAGGCACCTTCCTTTCCATGGTTTTGGATCTTCAATAAGTGCTTGTGAAAAAATACATACTATATTTTAAAGACAAAGAAATGGATAAAATATAACACAGGAAGGGTGATTTATACAAAATAAATATATCGGGAAAGTAAGATATCGGAAAAAACATATTGATGTAAAAGGTAAAAAAATAAATGGGAAGTTCAGGGGGGAGGTCAAAAAGTGTTAATTGACTCTAAAAAATAAGGCATAATGATTTAAAAAGTACCCAAAGTGACCCTAAGAACCCTAATTATTGCCTCAAAAATTGTTTTCCCATTAGGATGCATAAATTCATAATAACTGGCTAAAATACATAATTAGAGGCTAAAGTGGCACCTCTTAGAGCAGATTCTATGACAATGTAGGAGGGTACATCTATAAAAATACCATTGATAAAATACGTTGTAAGCACCATAGGGATCATATAAACATTAATTAAATGATATTATAGGCACCACTGAGAGATGATTTCTATGATAAGGTAGGGGGTACATATATAAAAAAATACCATCGATAAAAGATGTAGGCACCACTGGGCTCAGATCAACTTATTGTGATCCAAAGTTAGGTTAAACCCACTGGGGCTTAAAGATCCCACAAGAGCTTGGAAGGATTCCCACAGATATTGGAAGAATCCCACAGAGCCCTGTAGATACCCAGAGAAGCTTAAAGAAGCCCATAAGTCAGAAGTAAAGGAAGCCCATGTTCTGAAGATGAAGGGAACCCGATCTTTGAAGACCGAGGAAGCCCACAGGTGTAAATGAAGCCAGAGAAGGTCTATCCCATAATTTTTGGAAGAGATGAAAATGAAAAACTGATCCTTCTTATGCAACCACCTCAAGCATGGCCAAAATCGGTCAAAGTTAGCACCAAATATGTCTGAAAGAAAAAAAAATCCCTTGAGCACATGATAGGAAAGAGACATGTTAATCAACAAAAAATTGACAACTTATTTCTATTCTTTTACTATGCATGATCTCATATAACAAAAAAATCATCATAGATCACCTTTTGGCATTAATCAGAAGCAGGTTGCACAGTTGAGAATGCAATTTGTAGTTTAGAAACCATATCATAATTGCCTTGCAGACACTCGTGAAATATCATCACTTGCTCTACTACATGTGAAGAGCTACTAGTGATCATTTATCATAATACAAAAAACATAAGGTGCATTGAATTCGTCTTTATTGAAAAATAAATAAATAATAAAAAAATAACTCAACCCCTAGGGAAAAAGAGTAGTTGTTCACCTGGAAAATCTGTGTAGGAGCTTTGTAGTGCCAACTGGTGGTTAGTTGTTTTGATGTTGCTCATTATTGGAAGAGGTGAATATGAAAATTTGATCCTTCTTATGCAACCACCTCAAGCATGGCCAAAATTGGTCAAGTTAGTATCAAATATGCCCATAAGATAAAAACAGTCCCCTAAGCACATGATGGGAAAGAGACATGTTAGTCAACAAAAAATTGACAACTTATTTCTATTCTATTACTAGGAATGATCTCATGTAGCAAAAAAATCATCATAAATTAAATTTTGGCACTGGGAAGTAGGTTGCAGAGTTGAGCATGCAATTTGTAGTTTAGAAACCATATCATAATTTCCTTGGAGACACTCCTCATGTAATAACATCACTTTGTCTGCTACCTTTGAAGATATAGACATATGAATTTATGGTCCACATATGTGCCATGCAACAACTGAAAGTTTATCATCACAGTAATCAAAACATGTAAAATAGTGCAACCAATAACCAGTGTTAACCATTTATAGTGTCATTTAACATATGATTTCCAGATCTGTTCATGTGATAACATAGATATAAAACACTAACTTAATTAAAATTTAGTGCTAAGCTAACCATAATGTTATTATCATTCACTCGATCCTGTATGTAAGCTATGAAATATAAAATCATCAAGTCCCTTACCATCACCCACCTCTCAATAGCAATAATTAGTACTAAGAAAATACAAAACAATACTCAGTAAAATAATGTCATAATTATATCACTGTGAATTCAGAGATGTAAGGTTCCATATCTCAGTAAAAAATCAGACTTACATTTACCCAGAAAACTAATGAGAATAGGGCAGAAAACTAAGCAAATCAATAAGATATATTTTACAAAATACACCACGAGTCTAAATAGTTTGAAATACTAACTTGTTTTCTATTTTGAGTGTGCAGAGAAGGCAGCTAGGGCATATGAGGTATGCAATAGATATTGTAGACCTGTGTTTGATAAAGGAGAGGGCTCAGATTGTGGGAGCAACAAGTCTGCATTTTTAGGGTTTTACACATAAATTTTTTTTAGGGCTTTCTTTTTTGATAAGATAAAAGTTACAAAAACACATAAAAATTCAGTCTAAAACCTAAGAGAAACAAAAATAACCTAAGAATAATATTTACAAGTATACAACTCAGAAAATTTAGTTTTGAAAGATAGATGAACAATTAGGGTTTGAAAAATTAAAATTTCTTAACCTGGGGTTTCATCATGCTGAAATTATAGGAATAAGGGCCGACAAAAATCCTAATTTCTTCTACGTGATTTTTCTTCTATTTTTCTACGTTACTAAGAATCATTTTTGTTTTATGTAGAAGGTTGTCTCCTAGTTTGGATGATAGTCTAAAAGTAGTTATTTACTATTGGTTGTATCTCTTGTATCTTAATAGAATGAAATAGAATTTAAGGATAAAGACAAACACATTAAGGATAAAGAACATGTCAAAACCCTTACCTTATCATTGTCCTTTTTCCAGATCCATTCGCCCATACAACTTGATAAGAGTTGTCCACAAGGTGCATTTCCATCACCAAGACCTGCATAAATCATCAAAGACGGAATTTTTATGAGTAAATAATTAATAAGAAAATAAGCAGTCATTTAAATCCTACTACAAAGTCCTATAGAAATCAATGAACTGTGAAATGTTAAATTTATTAACAATTTTTTAAGAAATATACATGCATTTAAAAATTTACAACCATCTTTAATACATAGTAATAAAAGAGTAATTATACCTTATTGAGCTCCTCTTTGTTTCGAGAACAATTTTATATTCCCTACTAAATAGGGCCAACCATGTGAAGGTGGAAGCTCATATGGCCCCTCCCCCCCCTCACATCGCTCTCAATTCCCCATACCTAATAAACGATGTTGTTTACATAGACAACATATAAAAATTCATGCATAACTAGGCTAGTCATCAAAACATATAAACATAAAAACATTGAAGCATAATGAGGTAATTCATATAAACAATGTTTTAGACTAACAACATCGATATACATCTAAATACAAGTCATGAATTTATAAATCTACTTTTTCTTTTATTTCTATTTTTTTGCATTGTAATAAATTGTGATAATTAGGATATTATCATCATCATTTGGTGGAATATTTACAAAGCTATGTCCTACTAGTGTTTGTGTTTCCATGCCCTCA
Organism: Pseudotsuga menziesii; assembly: GCA_001517045.1. Lineage (NCBI taxonomy): Eukaryota > Viridiplantae > Streptophyta > Pinopsida > Pinales > Pinaceae > Pseudotsuga > Pseudotsuga menziesii. The sequence goes on from LPNX010441840.1 coordinate 28,977, forward strand.
TGTATCATACTTCTTGTACGTCATTGAGTAGGGTGTGGAGTCTGTTCTGAAGCGGCGTGAACTGTAACAATGAAAATGGGCATATTGATATGTTAAAATATTATTGAGATCAATAGTCCATCATTTTGATTAAAATTACAATATATCTCTTTACCTTTCTATGTAGTTGTGATAGTTGGTGTGTTAATTGTTTCTCTACTTGCTAATTCCTCTTGCGGTTCACCCTCCTGAGCTTCACGGTCTTCCATTGAAAGAAGAAAATTTATAAGTATACATCAGGAAATAAATATCTATAATCACAATAGATATTTCTATTTCCAAAGCACACATACTAGAATGGCCACTCCGCTCCCCACTATCATGGGACATCCACACCCCAACATCAACTGGTACGTGTCGAGTACCACTAGATTCACTGTTGCGGTTGCACTATTGCTTAAAAGAAAACATAAATATTTAGTTGTGGGTGGTATAATCAAAACTAAATAGAATTTAATAGTATACTACAATGATGTCCTTATTCATTGTATTTACCTGCATCTGCGTCATTGGGGAGATTGGAGTCTGCCCCAAGATTTTCCAATATTCAATGACACTTTTAAAACCATACTTGAAACCAATATTTAGGTCTTACTCGGTGGAAGCATCTTGGGACATATTTCCCTACAATGCATAACACATATAAAATTTCCAGTATCAAAAACAGAAATTTGTTCACTACTTTCAAATAAATATTCCCCACAGTTAATCATGATTTAATTCTTATGATTCGGGCTCTTAGTTTTCTATAGCCACCCTATCCCAATATATGTTGCTCGTCGTTTTCCACTCTATCCTTGGTTTCTTTGGAGGTCTTTAGTAGCCTATATATGAAAATTTTGAAAAACATTAGATATCAGAACTCTTGCTTAAAACAAAAAAGAAAAAAATAAATGAGCATATTTCACTAAAAATATGATATGTGTTTTAACTTGCTTTTCTAGGCACCGTGGTTGTTTTTCTTGTCTTTTTAGCAAGTTATCCTTTGAATCCTCTATGAGTTCCTTCCACTCTTTCTTCGAAACCATGGGAGGGCACTCATACTTGAGGTCAAGTTACAATTTATCCCTATATTGGGCCCTGGTATATTTTAAATTCTCGTCGGCTAACTTTGAAACCACTTTCTTGTTGAATGTATTGTCAAACAAGTTTACCATGTGGTCTATCAATACATCTCTCTTTGTGCTATCTTGGATATTACACCGTGTGTGAATGGTGGGGCCAAATAGCTCCAATGTTTTGTCATTCAAATTCCTGTAGAAAACATTGTTTCCTACAGAAATGTGTAATCCATTAATTTATAATAATTTCAGTGTATGTCCATTTCAATTTCATGATTAAAATGAATAAATTAATTAATAAATACCTGCAATCTTTTGGATCTTGATCGGAACACAAGCGTCATCCACCAAAAAGGTGAGATCTAGTGATCCGATGCTTTTCACTCATGCTACTCCAGGAAACATTTCCTGATCATCTACAGTAGGTTCATCTCTGGAGTCACATGGAGTCCTAGGCTTCGTCTCATCATGCTCTGGAATTTCATGCTGATCAAAATCGGTGCCCTCATCAATGGATTCGAGGCCAACTGTAGGAGTGTCAAAAATCCTCATTGGTACATTGCTTTGTCGATGTTGTTTCTGCATTGGAGAATCACTGCTACCTATACCTGTCTCAGCAATTTCTCTAGTCACGGGTTGTAAAAACTCCTACAAACGAAAAAACTTTACTTTATCAAATCACTTGGAAAAATAGAAAACATAATATCATATATGAAATCATGTCATAGCTTAAAAAAATATGTGAATATTCCACTTACCCCATAAGATTTTATTTGTTCTTTCATCTCTTCAATCCTTTCCCTGATCTCCTGTGTAATGGGCCTTATGCGAGCCAAGGAAATAATTTATATGTTTTCCTTTTTCAGGGCCTTCTTTATAGTATCCATAGGGTCTATGGAATAGTAAATTTCATCTTCAAGCTCCTCATCACCTAGATCAAGTGCACTGGACTATATTCATGAAATAATAAAATTAAGCAAAATAATTTTAACATCATTCAAACATTGTTATTGTAATGAAATTTAGTTACTATTAAGAACTAACACTTACCTGATGCGGTGTTGTGGCCGATGACTTCCCGCAGTCACCCTGTATTGATCTACTTCCAGTGGATAATTTCCACAGTCACCCTGGACTGTGGAAGCAATAGGTGCCTTTCCACGGTCCCCACCCTGACATGATAAATCAATCAATAATTCACCATAAGCACAGAAAAATGTGAATGTCAAAAGTGGAAATCGAATGTTAAGAGAAAAATTGAAACATTTAGTTATTATATTTAACACTTACCTGACGGGGCACAGAGTGTGACCTTCCAAGGTCACCCTGGACCATGGAAGCAGTAGGTGCCTTTCCATTGGAGCCACCTTGACACAATAAATAAATAAATAAACGTTATGAAAATAATTGTAACATAATAGAAAATGAGATATTGCAATAATATTTATTTTTACCTCAGAAGTAGAGGACACACATTTTGTTCCATGATGAACATGGGCAGACCCCTGCCATAGTGTAATAATCATGTTGTCACATGGAAATATTTTGGGGTTGGAGTTTCTAGTTATTGTAGTCATATTTAGTTACTATATTTAGTTGAGTCAATAATTGTAACATCAACAAAAATGAGATATTGCAATAATATTTACTTTTACCTTCGATGGAGAAGATACATGTTCTGCTCCATGGCAATGAGAAGACCCCTTCCATAGTGTAATAAGCATGTTATCATATGGAAATATTCAAAATAAACACGAAAAAAGAGAATGGTAACACTGGAAATTGAATGTTAACAGAAAAAATCTCAACATTTAGTTATTATATTTAACACTTACCTGATGGGGCACAGAGTGTGACCTTCTACAGTCACCCTGGACCATGGAAGTAGAGGACATGTGTTATATTCCATGACGACCATGGGCAGACCCCTGCCACAATGTAATAACCATGTTGTCACATGGAAATCTTCTGGGGTTGGAGTTTCTAGTTGTTGTAGTCATATTTAGTTACTATATTTAGTTGAGTCAATAATTGTAACATAAAAAAAATGAGATACTGCAATAATATTTACTTTTACCTCCGAAGGAGGAGATACATGTTCTTCTCCATGAGGATGAGCAGACCCCTGCCACAATGTAATAAGCACGTTATCATATGGAAATATTCACAATAAGCATGACAAAAGCGAATGGTAAGAGTGAAAATCGAATCTTAACTGAAAAAATCAAAACATTTTGTTATTGATGTCATATTTAATTACTATATTTAACATTTACCTCGCGAGGCATAGATTCTAACCTTCCACGATCACCCTGGACCGTGGAAGTATCATGTGGCTTTCCACTACTGCAACCCTCACAAAATAAATCAATCAATAAAAGTTAAGTCTATAATTGTAACATAAAAAAATGAGATAAGCATACCAGTGTAATAAGCATGTTATCACATGGAAATATTCATAATATGCAAGAAAAAAGTGAATGTCAATGGTGGAAATCGAACGCTAACAAAAAAAATTGAAACATTTAGTTATTGTAGTCATGTTTAGTTACTATATTTATCATTTACCTGACGAGGCATAACATGTGACCTTCCATGGTTACCCTAGACCGTGGAAACCACATCTGTTAGATTTAAGTTGTAATCGATCAACAACTCTTCACCTGGAAGTATTTTTTTTGTTGCACATACAAATATATGATGTTCTTTGCGTCACTTAAATTTGCAATTCAGTTTCTTAGTTACTGTCACTGGCCGTGTACTATTTATAAAGCCAGCAACGTTTCTAGATGCTTTTGGTGTCCCATCAATATACATAGTCACCCCTTTCTTTTTATTGTGTTCTGCTAGTTGTATATAATTTGCGACAACTCCATATCTCCTCATACTTCGAGTATATTGGACCAAGATCAACCGGTTATTGTATCTATATAATGGTCTGACATACTCCATCAATTCAGTTATAGTGCCATAGCCGACCTTTATGCCATCCATGGAAAATAGCCCCAATCCATGTAAGGACGAAGGATCAATGCGATACATCCTCCCATTGATTACGAAATCTATGGCCACTTGAGGTAGCTTTTTAAGTACCCATCATTGCACTAGATTTATATACTTAAAGAACAACCCAATTTCACCTATGCTCTTAGCATCATAATTACATGACCCTCCATTGGCAATAAAATATTGCATGCATCTATGAAACCTTTTCCTTACCTTTTGAGATCTAGTTGATATAGAACCAGTAGATCTAGTACAACACGTATCACTTTGAACCTCTCCGAGTATATCTTCACCATCACTCAAGGAAGATAGATCTGATAGATACCTATTTGGTGGTACCTACACTCGATAAAGCAAGAATATAAGCTACCAAGAGGATATAATTTAGTGTACAAATATATTTACTTGTAATGTTTTAATATCAAAAGTCTTTTCTTCCCAAAAACTTTACCAAAAGCTATTTTTCTCTCAAATATGTAACTTTTTTTAGATTTATTTATATTTGAATTATTTTTAAGTATAAGACACAATTTTATTTGGTTTGGAATTTGTTCACAACACGGATATAGAAGTGTGATTCTTGGGCCACTTGACTAGTTAATGCATGCAAAGAGGTATGTGGTTCCCCCTCATATAGATCATGTTGGGGATTCAATTTGGAACAAGCGGTGGTCATATTGATTTATTCATGGATTTCCCACCGAATATCGGTGACGTTAGTCTAACACTCCCTATTCCACAGTGGTTTGATATGCAAGTTTCCTCGTACAAGGTACTCCTTCTCTAATTATGTGCCTGGTTTTTTTAAATAGGATAACATTGTGAAATGTCACCAAATTTAGACCAATTATAGGTAGTTTTGAGTGGTTTTGTACATGGACGTGGATAGGGTAATGTTGGATCCGGAATCATCTTATCACAACCCTGAATCGTCTTACACTACCTAAGACCATTTTCTTACCATTGCTACGGTGTTCTGCAATAGAGAAATACCAAATTTGTTTAGTCGTGATGGTATGGTTCAAGCCCATTCTCTATCAAATGGGTGATGGATGGGTTTAGGGATGGCATTTGATGGGAAAAATTCCCATCATGGGTCATTTTTCACCTCAAATATGGCCTATATTTAATATAAATCCTTAGATAATATGAAGTAAATAGTCAAAACCATAGTATCAATATTCTAGTACAGATTCGAATACGATACGAAAAAAATACGTAACGAAAAAATCAAGTAAGACTAAAATACGGGAGTAGGCATCTTATAAATACAAAAACATGCAATTTTAATTTTAAAAAAAATAAGATTATATGATCATCATTCCAAAGTGTAACATGTCATTCATTATTCATTAGGAACTAACATTCCAAAGTGTAACATGTCATTCACTATTCATTAGGAACTAACACAAGTAGGTGACTAAGTATTGATTTCTTGTGACAATGGATGAGACTTACAACTGTCCTTTCTCCATAGTTTCAACCTCAAAGACAAGGGAAACAACAGGAAAAGGTTTATTATATGGAAACGATTCTCTAGTTTCGATCCAAGATAAGTAAGGGCTCATTGGACCCCATAAAAAGGCTATGTTATTCAAATCCTTATCACTTTAATGGGAGAGTTGCACTAATGATGACCTAGAAACATCTAAGGCTTTAGAAACGACTAAGTTACATATTCAGGTTGAGATGATGATGGGTAACCTCTCATCTCCATCCTCTTGGGAATCATTGTTGGCAATATGGCAAATGAATGTGTTGGTATTGATGTCAATATGTGAATGGAGAATTGGTGAAATTTGGTGAACTGATGATTGTGGACAAACATATCCTAGAGATTTTCATTAATGACAAAATAACTGTTCATGGGAATAGGCATGTATGATAAATTTGGAAAAAGACTAAGTGGTGAAAAATTGTCCTAAAGCAGTAGTATTCCCACCATGTCCTTTCATCCCATAGTTGGTTGAAGTATCTATCCGACCATGGCACCAATTCTCAGAACAACTCTTTGAGGATGAAGATATATGCCTCCCAAAAGAATTTATTTTTGGTCAAATTAGACAAGTTGCTCTAGGAGAATGCTTGCCATAATTTGTGGGTTGAAAGAAATTCCTGCACCATATGAGCATCCTATAGGTGGCTTTGTTTTCTACCTGACCATGTTCTTACTTTGACCTGAAAGTACTTGAGGCAAAAATTATGGATCTACCAAAACAGGGTCTTAAGCAGCTTTTACATCATACTTCAGTAAAATGCCTGTTGATGAGAGAGAATGTAGTTCGAAAGGATGAAAATGGTCTTAATGGATTCATCTAGTTGTCCTCCATCCATTTGATTTCTTACACTCCAAGTTTGATGAAAATTTGAAATTACCTTTGATACCTAGGGTTTAAAGAAATTGTCAAATCACAAGGTTGAAGAGGCATTTGGAAATGCCCACCAAATCGTTTCTGAGTGATGATAAATTCATCATAAGGTATAGGCATGTTCTTTAATGAACTGGCTATCCATCCATGTTCTTATTTTTTATTATGGTGACCACATGAGAAAAATATAAGCCTGCCAAAAGTGGTAAAAACATTAGCTTGCATCTCCAAAAATATGAAAAATTGACTGAGTGTTGAAAACAAGAGGTTGAGAGCCCACTTGGAAATGCACACGAGAGTCAACTCTTTAACGGATATATTCATCAGATGTTATGGGTCCATTCTTTGATGATTTGGGCATCCACTCATGACCTCAGTTTCCCTCTACGTGTTCACATATATGAGATATGAGCCTTCCAAAATGCCTCCTGGAACAGTAATGATTAGGGTCTGACAAAATTGACTAAGTGTTGAATTGAGCAGTTTGAAATACCATTTTAAAGTGACTTCCAGAGACTGTGTTTTTGTCAGTAAGGTTTTAAGGTGACATGGTCTTGTTCCTAATTGAGGTGGATACCCACTGCCTAGCCATACCCTCAGTTTCTTTAAAGATGGTTGAGATGTGAAAAATATAAGTCTGCCAAAAGTTAGGAAAGTATGTCTGTACAGTCTTGGTGAAATAAAAGAGTAAGCAACAAGAAATTAATATACAAAAATTTATAAAGGGAATTTTGCATATGTTGAGAAGGATTTACGGATAGTATTTTGGAAGATATGATGTGATCGAAATTACACAGCATGTATTTAAGGAAGAAATGCTCGCAGAGGGTTTAATGAAGACACACACAGGTTGTAGATGAAGGGAGCCCATGATTTAAAAATAAAGGAAGCTTGCAAAGATCCCAAGCCCATAGATTTGAAGCTGGTTTATGAATTAATTGATTAATTAAATAATCCATTAATTAAAGCAGAGATTAAATACCAAGACCTAGAGATGCCAATACACATCCTGTATACTGGTCAAATACCAGGACCCATATGTCCCATAGAATGCATAAGAAAAGCCTTACTAGATCCACTGATAATAGAAGCGATGGTAGCACAGCACAAAAATTATAATTTCAGTATGACTGTACCGAATTTGTATTGGTTCATAAATTTGACATATTTTTCCCAAATTCCTATGCTTCCAAGGTTAATAAGCTTACATAATTCATTGGGCCCTTTGTTATCCTCTGGACCGTGGCCAGATTGCCTTCGCTGGGAACGTTGGTATCCTTTGGAATGCAACCGAATTGTTTTTTTATCCTTTGGACTGCGGCCAGTTTGCCTCCACTGGGAACGTTGGTATCCTCTCGAATGATATCCTCTTCTCCTTGATTTACCACTGCTCTGGTCATCAAATTACCAGTGCTCTGGATTCTGCTAATGAACTAGTGTGCTAGAGTGAACTTGTTCATTGTTGTTTTGCTAATGAGCTAATGTGTGGGTGTTTTTGAATTCTACATTTTTTTGTTTGTTTATTTGCATATTTTATATTTTGTGTTTTGTTTTGTTTTTTATTTTTCATATTTATCTTTTGTTTAGTTTATTTTGTGTTTTTTTATTTGCATATTTTATATTTTGTTGCATTTTAAATAAATTATAGTTAAAAAACTCTATGTTTTTAATTTAGTGTAGTTTAGTTTAGTTTAGTTTAGTTTAATTTAATTTGATTTAACTAGGATTTTGTCATAATTTGTATTGATTGCATTTATTATAGTGAGATCCTATACATAAGTCCCTTCAAGGACAAACATGATGATGATGACGATGATCATGATGATCATGATGACGATGAATATGGAAAAGATGATGGTGATGACAACAACAACAACGATGATCATTGTCATCATTATCCTCATCATCATCCTTGTCATCATCATCACCATCGTCTTCATCATCTTCATAAATATCATCATCATCATCATCTTCATAATCATCATCATCGTCATCGTCATCATCATCATCATCATCTTCTTCATCATCATCATCTTCTTCATCATCACCATCTTCCTTATCACCATCATCATAATCATCATCTTCATCATCAACATATTCGTTATCACCATCATCATCTTGATCATCATCATCATATTCGTCGTCATCATCATCATTATAATCATCTTCATCATCAACATCATTTTCATCCAATTCATGAGCATCTCCATTATCATGATCATCATATCCCTCATCATCATCATCATCATCATCATCATCATTTTCATTATCATCATCATCATCATCTTCATCATATTCGTCATCATCATCATCATCATCATCATCGTCTTCATCATCGCAATTTTAGGGGGAGCTCAGTGAATGAAGACGTCTACATGATAGGGGAGCATCCAGTTGAGTGAAAAATTAAGGATTGCTCCTAAAACCCATTCCAAGGACTAATGTGACAATTCAATATCATCCGAGGAAGTAGTGAAACAAAAATACAACTTTTTGGGCCCTTTGAAGCCTCCTGTTCTTTGATTTTTACACATGAAGAATCAAGACTTATGGACCTAGTCTAGTGTCTTAAAAGAAGAAGATCCAATCTAAGCAGTTTGGTAGTTCCATAAAGTGCATTCTTTATAGGAGTGAATAATCACTCATAACCATTCTATTATAATGTTGGCGAAGCTCAAAACAATTTAGTGAAGACCAAGGTAAGGATCTTGTCATCCCATCTTCATCATCATCATCTACTTCATCAGCATATTCATCATCATCACCATCACCATCACCATCATCATATTCATCATCATCATCATCATCATCATCATCATCATCATCATCATCATCATCATCATCATCATCCTCATCCTAATCATCATCATGATGATCATGATAATCATGATCATCATCTTCATCATCCTCATCCTAGTCATCATCATCATCCTCATCATCCTCATCCTCGTCATCATCGTCCTCATCCTCACCCTCATCATCATCATCATTGTTGTTGTTGTTGTCATCGTCATCACCACCACCATCATTAATCATCATCATCTTCATCAACATCATCATCATGAATTTCATCATCATCATTGTCATCTCCCCCTTCCTAATCAACATCTTCATCGTTGTCATCATCATCATTTTCATCATCGCCCTCATCATCATCTTCATCATGTTCATCATCTTCATCACCACCACCACCACCATCATCGTCTTCATCATCATCATCATCATCATCATCATCATCATCATCATCAACAACAACATCTTCATCATCAAGTCCCTTACCATCAACATCTTCATAATCATCATCATCGTCGTCGTCGTCATTATCGTCATCATGATCTTCTTCATCATCATTCCTTATCATCATCATCATAATCATCATATTCATCATCAACGTCTCCGTTATCACCATCATCATATTCGTCATCATCATCATCAGCATCTTCATCATCATATTCATCATCAACAACATCGTCATCCAATTCATCAGCATCTCCATTATCATGATCATGATCATCATCATCGTCATTTTTATTATCACCATCATCATCTTCATCATCATCATCATATTCGCAGTCATCATCATCTTCTTCTTCATCGTCGCAATTTTAGGGGGAGCTCGGTGAATGAAGATGTCTACACCATCATCGTCATCTTCATCATCCTCATCCTTTTCATCATCATCATCGTCCTCATCCTCACCCTAATCATCATCAGCAGCATTGCTTTTGTCGTCATCACCACCACCATCATTGATCATCATCATCATCTTCATCATCATCATCATCATCATCATCATCATCATCATCATCATCATCATCATCATCCTCATCATCGTCATTGTCATCTCCCTCTTCCTAATCAACATCTTCATCATCGTCATCATCATCATTTTCATCATCTCTCTCATCATCATCTTCATCACCACCACCACCATCATCATCATCTTCATCATCATCATCATCAACATCTTTATCATCAAGTCCCTTACCATCAACATCTTCATAATCATCATCATTGTCATCGTCGTCATTGTCATCATGATCTTCTTCATCATCATCATCTTCCTTATCATCATCATCAATGTCTTCGTTATCACCATCATCATCTTGATCATCATCATCATATTCATTGTCATCATCATCAGCATCTTCATCTTCATCATCATATTCATCATCAACATCATCGTTATCTAATTCATCAGCATCTCCATTATCATTATCATCATCTTCTTCATCATCATCATCATCATTTTCATTATCATCGTCATCATCTTCATCATCATCATCATATTCGTCATCATCATCATCATCATCATATTCATCATCACAATTTTAGGGGAGATCAGTGAAGGAAGACGTCTACACCATCATCATCATCTTCATCATCCTCATCCTCGTCATCATCGTCCTCATCATCATCGTCGTCATCCTTTCCCATATCATCATCATCATCGTTACTGTCGTTGTCACCACCACCACCATCATTGATCATCATCATCATCTTCATCATCGTCGTCGTCGTTGTCGTCCTCTCCCTCTTCCTAATCAACATCTTCATCATCGTCATCATCATCATTTTCACCATCTCCCTCATCGCCATCTTCATCATCTTCATCACCACCACCATCATCATCATCTTCATGATCATGATCATGATCATCATCATCGACAACAACATCTTCATCATCAAGTCCCTTACCATCAACATCTGCATAATCATCATCATCGTTGACGTCGTCATCGTCATCATGATCTTCTTCATCACCATCATCTTCCTTATCATCATCATCATAATCATTGTCTTCATCATCAACGTCTTTGTTATCACCATCATCATCTTGATCATCATCATCATATTCATCGTCATCATCATCAGCATCTTCATCTTCATCATCATATTCATCATCAACATCCAATTCATCAGCATCTCCATTATCATCATCATCATCATCATCATCATCATCATCATTTTCATTATCAGCGTCATCATCTTCATCTCCATCATCATATTCGTCATCATCAGCATCATCATAATCTTCATCATCGCAATTTTAGGGGGATCTCAGTGAATGAAGACATCTACACCATCATCATCATCATCTTCATTATCATCATCATCATCAACAACATCATCATCATCATCATCATCATCATCATCATCATCATCAACATCATCATCATCATCATCCTCATCATTCATCCTCATCCTCATCCTCTTCCTCATCCTCATCATCATCATCATCATCATCATCATCATCATCGTCATCATCATCATCTTCATCATCATCATCATTTTCGTCATCATCATCCTCATCCTAGTCATTGTCGTCGTCATCATCATCCTCATCCTCATCATCATCATCATCATCATCATCATTATCATCATCTTATTCTTTGCCATCATCATCATCATCATCACACCTATAAATCAATAAATAGATTTTTGGTATAAGCTAGAACAATAAGGAAATCATTGTGTTAATTTTAGAACGTGAAATTCCCAATCATATGCATGACACATATGCTCAACTATAAGAGAATTTGATAAAGATATTATTGATGTCCAAGTACAATAAAATTACAAGGTTCTCATCAAAATTCATTTAGTGTCTATCCAATCATGGGTATGATAAAATTCTTAGTTATTCAGAGTCACACTATTTGGAAACCCTAAATACACGGTTTATATATAAAGTATTTTATAAGCTTGGCACATAGAACATGTGTGGATACTTAAAACACACAAAATATTCATCAATTAGGGGCAAAAGGGGATTTCATCTTGAGTGCTTATCCTAGATCAATAACCCTCTACATCAAATATCAAATATCATTGAATGTTGATTTATGTTCATCTATGTCTCCTTCCCAACCCACACCATATTGAACAAGCAAATCTCATTCATCCTTCTTACTCCCCACTAAATGTGATGCCAAGTTTTGTTGTATTTCTAATATACTTGAAAATATACTTTAAACCACTACATAATGGATAATGATAATAATGTTCACAACACGGGTTATATTAGCACTCATAGCAACCATTGGATGCATTAGGGTTCCAAAGGCACTCTCATATGGAATTGTTTTCATCACTACTATTTCATCTTCTATATTTAAACATGCATGTCTCTTGACAATTTTATGCTAACTTCCATTGGTGTGGATATGGGATAACATTAACTCATTATAAATATCCTCATTATAGTTTCGTATCTACCTTCATTTATTGAATTAGCCTCCTCCTGTTATCTCTTTATACTTGAACTCCTAGAGAATAATGGATCTCCCCATGTTTTTTCATCTTAGGTATTTTTGTTTCGAAAACATTCAACATGGATTAAGACAATCACTTCATCTACATATAGTTTTGAGATTAGAAATGTTCTTACCAACCCACTTGGTGCACACATTCTTGTTTCCATCTTAATGTTGTAGAATACCATCTCTAATCAAATGACCATCTATCCACTAGTACCAATCTCAAGATGATTCCTTCATCTCATTAAGTTCTTTCTTCATGTTTCACATCTTTTGCTTCCCTCCCTTGTGAACTTATCCTTTGAGACAATACATGTATATCTTTACTTCCAACACATGCCTTTCAAGAAAAAAATATTTACCTCAAACTTCAGAAGACCTATATATCCACATTAGCCATGAATGCCAAAAACACTCTTATCCAGGTCATGCCATTATTACTAAAAATGTTTCTACATACTTTATTCATTCAACTTGTATATATCCTTTTTCAACCAAGTGTGCCTTTTATCATCATTTGGTCTATGCTTGATATTAAAAATAAACTTGTATCCATTTTCCTTTCTTCTAGGACCATATATTTGTAAGTTTCCAAGTTGATTCTTGATAAACGAGTCTCATACTTCATCCATGACATGTTACCATTCTTTCACTATCTCCTTGAAGTGGAATTTTCATAGATTCAAGACTCAATTCATTTTCTCTCAATGCATATTAATTGCTAAATCTTATGATCATAGGTTGTAGATAAGCATGTTCCTCTGCAGGGGTTTGTGTTCAATGTAGTTCTTCATCCTCTTACATTAGATCCTATACAAAATTAATTAACCAAGTGGGGTTTCTGGATCCTCAACATCACTTGTGGTCTTGGTGGATCCAATTGCAACATTAACATTTTTAAATTCATATATTGGTGCATCACATTGTTGGTCAGGAAACTCATTCAACTTTCCCACTCAATTCTTTCACGCAACTAGTTCATCAAAGATCACATCCCCACTCTTGATAACTTTTAACTTGAATGGAATATAGAGATAATTAAAAATTTCAACATCTCCATAATATATTTGATCAATATGGATTAAATGTTTTTGGCATCAAACTTCCTTTCCTTCTCAGCAAGGATATAAGATTTAATAACACATCCAAGACCTCCAAATGTTGAACATCTGATTTCATCTTGAACCATGCTTGATATGGTGTCATTAACCTTATTGTAATTGTGGGAAATTGGTCTTGAACATATCTCGGAGTCGCCATTGCTTCCACTTAAAAGAATTTAGAATACATACGCTTGTTAGCATACATATGACACTTTCAACCTTTGTTTTATTTTTTTCTACACTTAATTTGTGGTAGGGTTTTAGACACTATGAATTCAAAAAAATAATTCTTTCCTAAGGACATAAATTTGTAAATGCTTTTGTGAGATACTGACCTCCCTTACCACACATCAACCTTCACTTTCTTCAACAATTTTCCAAATTCAATTTATATTACCATCGCAATTAAATCTTGACACGTCACTGTCCATCTTAATGCCACATTTGACATGTCACTGTCCATCTCAATGCCACGTTAACCAAAAGGTTAAGGGGACTGATAGGTTGTCTTGGGCTCCAGGATGGTGAGCTTCTCGTGGATTCTAAGCACCCAAAGCCCCTCCCATAACCTCTTCTCTACGCATCGAAAGAAATAGGGATGAGCGGGGTATATAAACACATTGTAACACAACTTCCGCGGTAAATGTGGGACTAAAAATTTGAGTGAAGTTTAATCGCCACTGTCCATCGTTCGATCCAACAGCTGTTGATTCTTTCTGTTTCACTCCAATAATTTATTATGATTGCTGATAAAGAGGAGAAATAAAAATTGAGAATTGTTCCACATGAAACCATGCAGAGGGATGCGTGTATTTTCTTGCACCTTTAAACTGAGCTGTTCCAATTTTAATTGTTGGATAAAACTCTGTTGGCAACAACGATTATGAATAGCTTGTAAAATTAAACTCTCAAATTGAAACTAAACATACAATGATTCAACTTTCTTCAAATTCCAACTTTTTGTTTAACTCCAACAATATATTATGATTGCTGATACAGAGGAGAAATAAAAATCGAGAATTGTTCCACATGAAACCATGCAGAGGGATGCGTGTATCTACTTCCACCTTTAAACTGATCTGTTCCAGTTTTAATTACTGGAGAAAACTAGGTTGGCAACAACGACTATGAAGAACTTGTATAATTAAACTCTCAAATTGAAACTAAACATATAGAGATTCAACCTTCTCCTAATTCCAACTTTATGTTTAACTCCAACAATTTATTACGATGATTGCTGATACAGAGGCAAAATAAAAATCGAGAATTGTTCCACATGAAACCATGAAACCATGCAGAGTGGCGCGTCACGCGTGTATCTGCTTCCACCTTTTAAACTGAGTTGTTCCAGTTTTAATTGCTGGAGAAAACTCTGTTGGCAACAACGATTAATAATCAAAAGAATAAGTCATTGTAAACAATATTAATCATCAATATCGCATACATACTTTACAAATTAGATAATAATAGAAATATAGGAAAAAATTCAACCCTTTATGTACATGTGAACATGCAGACATAAATAATTAACAAATTACATACCTTAGTATCTGTGTGAGACAGTTTTTTGATAAACCATTCAAAACCTTCAAGTTCACTAACAACAATATAGCAGATAGAAGATTTGTTTTTGATCCTTCATAAAGAGGTTGATGTGACTTATCGAGTAGACAATTTTCCAACACTTAGACAATTTATCGAGTTTAAATTGATAAAATATATGTAATTATCTCACTGATTCAACCCCCCTCTTAGTGAGCATTGTTTCTAACGGAATGAAGTTTTCATTGATTCCAACAAGTGTTGTGCAATGTCCTTTGATTTACTCACAAGGAGACCTTGATAGTTTGGGCATTAGAACACTAGGTGGCCCAAATGGTCCAAATGAAAGTTGTCCTTCTACTATGTAAAGTGATTAACACTGTGTCAACGGACAATAGCTTAGTGGAGCATCGGGTCTATAAAAAAAAATGAATTGGTTAGAGTCATTGTTGATTGGATCCTATTGTTGCAATTACTTTGGTTTAAATAAAAGGAGGGAGTTGCAGGGTTGTTAAATTCATTTGTAAGGTACATGACCCAAAGAATACAATTGTTATTTTGAGCCTCAATGTTAGTTTGTATCCCCCAAAAAATGATGCATGCTTACCTTTTATGAATTTACAGCCAGATGATTGTTGCAGAGTATGACTAATCTCTATAGTTTTGGATATGGTTGATAAATAAATGACCCAAAGAATAAAATTGTTATTTTGAGCCTCAATGTTAGTTGTATCCCCCAAAAAATGATGCATGCTTACCTTTTATGAATTTACAGCCAGATGATTGTTGCAGAGTATGACTAATCTCTCTAGTTTTGGATATGGTTGATAAATAAATCTGGGTTCAATACACCGTCAATCAATCACCAAGAAACTTGTTGCAACTATAGAAAATGTGTTGAAAATTCATGAGTTGACCCACACGTAAAGAACCAATAGCTGTTGAAAGTTGGGGAACTACTTAAGAGAATATGCGTAGATGTTATAAATTCATAGGGACGACCACAATTGCTTTAGTGGGGACTGTAATCATGGCTATGTTTTCATGGTTTTGAAATGAAAACCATCTAAACGAGATGCCATTTTTATACTTATTGCATTATCCACGTCTATTTGTGCATTTCTATTGACTGGTGGTTCATTGACAGAAGTGGTTTATGTCTTTCGGTGCTTTACCAGAATTCTCTATTAAATGGATAATCTTGATATTTATGAGTCTAATTTGAATGAGGTTTTATAATCCTGCTACTTCTGTGGTAGGAATAAGAAGAAGAGTGTGCATGAATGATAAAAGTGAGTGCGTGAGCATTAAAAATGAAAAAAATTGGTTTGGCGGGTGTGCAAAGATAGCCATATAGCGTCAATATAGTGACGAAAGTTCCTCGAAAATTAAAAACGTTGATATTGCCACGATTTTTCCACCATGATAAAGAAAAATGAAGTATTAATCCATGAATGTTCAAAACGTGGAAAAATCCTCCTAAATGTATTAGTGAAGATGAACTAAATGCATCTATATGGGATATAATTAGAAATTTACAGTGCATTTCATCACGCTGAGGAAAATGAATAGACATGGCATGTATTGGAATAGATTGTAGAGCTAGAATTTTCTTGTGTTTTCCAGGATAACTCTATTTTTTGGTCATGGAATATTGCTTGTATTGTGGGAACAGAGAGGATATAATTCATGTTCTTATCCATCTTTATACGAGACTTGGAATATAATAAGGGTGTCACAAAAGGATTTGAACCCGAAATCCGACGTCAGAATCCGATGTCATTTGACATTTTGTACGAATGTGTCAGACAACAATCATTGAAAATAACGGCGATCAGGAAAGTTTTATATCACCGTCAAATATCCGACACATCAGGCGTCGAATATCTACCCCCCCAGAGTGTCGAAACTTCGACACTTCAGCGTCGAATTTCCAATGGTATGGTGTCGAATTTCCAATGGTATGGTGTCAAATATCCGATGGTTTGTCGACCCAAAAGTGTCACATATTCGACTCAAGTGTGTCCGTTTTTCGACCCCTTAGTGTCGGATATCCGACAGTATGTGTAGGTTTTTAAAAAAAAATAATGTAAGGTTTACATGATTTTAAATTTTTGGTCCCATATTTTCAATGGTAACTATGTTCAAGGTGTCGAATATCTGATGTCTGGCCATTATAAATATAATTGTTTTCAACATTTTGACATGTTTGTTGTAGAAGGGACGGACGATTTGTGAAATTATTTGTTCCTCGATGGACGATTTGCAAAAATTATTTGTTCCTCGATAGACGTTTTCAAGAATTGTTTTATTCTTCAACGCGCAGTTGTGGGAATTTTTTTTTTCATCGACAAACAGTTTGTCGGGAATTTTTTATTCTTCGACTTCTCTCCGTTTGACAAAATGTTGATGCATGGAACTTGGGTTTTTAAGACAACCGGTTATATTCATTCACAAAGTTTTTGACAAAATTTCAAATAGAAATATTCCGGATCCAAACGAAGACAACCGACAATTGCTTGCTAGACTATGGGATGCAGCGAAATGAAGGGGTGATGGCAATGTTATTGTCCATGTACTCAATGCACGGGATTTAAGAGGAGAAGAATATTGATCTCATTAGCCACAATACATTGCAGGGAACATGGAAATGCTGAGGGGGGGAACGAATATCATCCATTTGTAGGTTTAGCATTATAACGTTTATTATATTCTTTTTTTGGGTAATTGTATGTATTATTTTTATTTTTCATATATTAATGTATATCTATTGATGTTTCCATGTATTTATATTAAAGGAAAGACACCCTACAGCATATCGTCCAGAGGAAGTGCTTTCAGAACAAGTTCAGGATCAAGATCATGGAGCGTGTATGTTTAATGGAAAACAAGTGAATGATCATATTGAACAAGATGATCATACTGATAATGTAATTGAAGATGATGGTACAAATACATTGATCCGTGATTCATTTAATGTTAGAATGGATGATGACAATGACATTGATAATGAAAATGATGATGAATTTGATGATGTTCACGACATACCTCTTCTCGATAAGGCATATGAACCCCTTTATGAAGGGTCCAAAAAAAATCTTCTATATACTGTTTTGTTGATAATGAACTTGAACGTTATGAATGGTATTTCAAACATTGCAATCACACCAATGCTAAGGTATGTAAAATAATCCATCACATATATAGGATCATGATAAAGTTTATCTGTATTCTTCTAATAATTGTATTGTTAACTCATTATTGATCATTGTACAGATGACGCGTGTTTCTTTAATATTATTTATTTATTACATTAACTCTTTTTTTATTTTTATTTTTTTGTAGCTTGATAGCTGAATTTTTGTTACCACCATCAAATATTTTACCTCGCACATATCGAGATTTATCTTCCATCATGAAAGAGATTGGAATGCATTATGAAGCAATTCATGCATATCCCAATGACCATGTTATATATTATAATCAGCATGAATTTGCAATAGAATTTCCAGAATGTCATGTAAGTAGATATTGTATAGATAAAGTAACAAAAAAGGTTCCTCAGAAGGTTCTTCATTATATTCCCATCATTCCACGTTTGCAACGATTGTTCAAGTGCAAAAACATAGTGCAATTTATGGATTTCCATGCCCGGAACAAAATATAAGATGATGTTATCTGAATGCTTGCAGATGGTTCTGCTTTTAGAGATATAGAGGAAAAGTGGCCTCACTTTAAAGAAGAACCACGTAATCTTAGGATTTCTTTGGCAGAAAATGGTGTTAATCCATTTGCACAGATGAAATCCATTTACACGGTGTGGCCTATTTTTGTTATCAACAATAACATTCCTCCATGGTTGTCAATAAAGAGGGAGCACATAATGCTATCGATGATTATTCTAGGTTTTTTTGTCGAAAATTGTTTTATTTATAATGTAGTTGTGGCATCTCATTTGTCGTATTATGTTTCTCAATTTCATATATATATCTATTATTTTACTCTTGTGCAGGGTTAATATATATTAATGGTTCTCATAATGATATATTTTATATGTACTTCAAATCAATCAGGTAAGTTCCAAGTCAAAGATATGAATGTATACATCGAACCTCTTATAGATGAGCTACTAAAGTTATGGAATATCATAACTATGTATGACCTATCTAGACCAATACGACAAAGGCAATTTCAATTTCATGCAATGGTTGTGTGGACAATACACGATGCCCCTGGGTTAACTTCACTTTGTGGTTTGTAATTTTAAGTTCCACTTTAATTGCATTTAATGATATGGAGTAGTTAGAATAGTTTATATATGAATATATTTGACATAGATATTCCATATCTAAATATTGTAGGTCCTCAAATAAAGGGTAAATTTGCATGTCTAGTTTGTGGTCCTAAGATAAAATCTCGTCGTTCAAAAAGCTTAAGAAAGGAGGTGTTTGATGAGTATAGGCATTTCCTCTCTAAGAATCACAGGTATAGAACAACTGAAACAAAAAAACTTTTTAATGGGAAGCAAGAGACTGCATTAAAACCACGGAGAATGACACCTCACCTTTGGAAGATGCAATACAATAGAAATCGTCATCATGGTACGCATGGATCATTTTATATGAATTGTTATGTATTTTAATTTTTATTGTGAGTTGTTTACTGTAGTGGCCATATTTTATTTATGATGTAATTTATTTATAAACTAATATTCATGATGTCCATCGTGATCATGAAGGCATTAATGGGCTTCCACGAGGAATGAAAAGTTATTCTATTCAATTCAGCAGGTTTCCCTACTATGAGCACCTACAAATTGTTCATTTGTTTCATACAATGCATATTGGAAAGAATGTTACTGAAACCTTATGGCGACTACTAGAGCTAAGGAGGGAGAAAGATAAAGTTGTGAAATCTTTCAAAGACATTCAAGAAAGAAACCATGCAATGAAATATGTCATCCAATTTCATACCAATGGAGAACAAGTTAATATAAACTCAATTCCATGGATGTTTACAGAGCAACAAAGTAATGTTGTCAAAGAAGTAATGCGTAAAATTAAATTTCCCACTAGATTTTGTGCGAACTTGCATTAGAGGAATTTTGAGGTCTAAAATGGGCCTCCTCAGGAAAATAATAAAATAATAGTTAAAATAATAAAATAATATATATTAAGTTTGGAGGAAAAAAGAAAAAAACTGCTTTTTGTGTTCGTATTTCCGACATATCTCCCTGTGTTTTTACTCAAATTTCAATCAGGAGAGCTCGTTGGATGAAGAATTTGATTCCTCATCCAACGAGTATATACATTGCATATTTTTGACAGACCCTGCTACCCCAAAAATAAGAAATACCTAAAAAATGTGATGATGACATCATCATCACATTTTTCAGGTATTTCTTGTTTTTGGGGTAGCGGGGTATGTCAAAAGTATGTAGTGTGGGTACTCGTTGGATGCAGAATCAAATTTTTTATCCAACGAGCTCACCCAATCGAAATTCAAGTAAAAACACAAGGAGATATGTCGAAAATACGAACAAAAAAAGTAGTTTTTTTTTTTACAAATATGTCAATTCAACCATTATGGTTCTTGAATTCCAACTCACAAGAACTTATTGTTGACACGTTTTCTTATAAGCCCCATTTTAGACCCCAAATTTCCTCTAATGAAGAATATCATAACCAAAAAAGGTGATTT
Source organism: Pseudotsuga menziesii (assembly GCA_001517045.1). Lineage (NCBI taxonomy): Eukaryota > Viridiplantae > Streptophyta > Pinopsida > Pinales > Pinaceae > Pseudotsuga > Pseudotsuga menziesii. The sequence goes on from LPNX010441840.1 coordinate 50,057, forward strand.
TGCATCGTCATTGTTGTCTGTAGCATCGTCGTCGTCTTCATCATCATCAAATTAATTACTTCATATCATCGTCATTGTTTTCTATAGCATTTTCATCGTCTTCATAATCGTCATTGTCATCGTCAACGATGAAATATAATGAAAGGTAAATATTTAATTAGACCTATTATTTTATCTTATTTCTTTTTAAAAAGAGTTATGTACATCATCATCATCATCATCATGTGGATCATCATTGTCATAATCCTCACCATCCTCATGATCACCATCCTCAACATCATCATCATCATCATCATCATCATCTTCATCATATATAATCATCATCATCATCATCATCATAATCATCATAATCGTCATCATCATAATCACCCTCATCGTCATCTTCATCATCATCGTCATCGTCGTCTTCATCATCATGACCATCATCATTATCATTGTCATCGTTGTCATCAAAACCATCATTATCATCATCATCATTGTCGTCATCATCATCATCTTCATCATCATCATCATAGTGTGAAGATTAGTGTTTTAAAACACTAATATCTTGATAGTGTGAGTTAATTGCCAAATACTATAAATAAATATTAATTTAAAGTGATTTATGCCTAAACCTTTATCATTTGATAATGCAAATAAGCTACATTGTAGTTAGTAACACACATGGTTTTCTTTTGAAGTGATATTTGCTAATAAAAATAAAGTGAATATAGCTATAAATATTTAATTTTATTTATATTTGAAATATTTTTCCATAAAATATTTTATATGAAATTTTAGAATTTATCATTTTATTTTTGTTTTGAATGTTTTAAGTTTATTTTAAAAAGTATTTAATTTAAATAAGATATGTATATAGAAGGATGTAGTTAGCAAAATTGATGTCCAAAATTTTTACTTAGTTTATTGCTATAATAAAAAGATTAGATGTTAAGAATGTAGAACATAACATTAATGTTTTTTTTAAATCTTTTAGATACCTTATGGCTCACGAAAAGATATTAGATTCCACAATTTTCATATATCTTTGATCTTACCGCAACTTTATAGTTTGGTGACAAACATCAAAATCATTTTAGATATTTAGACTTTGTTAAATTGCCACAACAATGGCTTCTTAAGTCGTTTAAATGTTGTCATTCCACCCACCAAAGTTTGAATCTCCTAATTGTTGTCATTCCACCCACCAAAGCTTGAGTCTCCTCAATAGCATATTTGTGCCTTATAGCTATTAAATAAGATATATGTCAAGGTTCTTAGTAAAAGTGTATGTGATAATAAATCATTGTTCTCTTCTTTCTTTTATTAGGAATTTATGAATTTTTTTATGATGGTGATGACAATGATGACGACAATGTTACCATATTGGTCTATCATATTTTTTTATATTGAATCCAAGCTCAAAAAGGGCACAAATAAGATTATAATGATTATAAATAATTGGGCCATTTTTAATTTGGAAATTGATTTAAAAAGAAAATTTCCAAGCCATGCATGCTTTCAAAATAATCATCCTCATGATCATTGTCATCATCATCATCGTTGTCATCGTCATCATCAAAATCATAATTATCATCATCGTCATCGTCGTCGTCGTCATCCTCACCATCCTCATATCAACATCATCATCAACATCATCATATTCATCATCATTGTCTTCATCATCATCATCTTCATCATTAGACAGCATCATCTTCATCATCATCGTTGTCATCATCACACATCATCATCATCATCATCACACATCATCATGTTCATCACACATCGTCGTCGTCGTCGTCATCATCATCATCATGTGGTTTATCATCATCATCATCCTCACCATCCTCATCATCATCATGAACATCATCATCATCATGAACGTCATCATCATCATCATCATGTTTATCATCATCAACATCATTTTCATCATCTTCATGAACATCATCATCATGTGGTTCATCATCGTCATCATCCTCACCATCCTCATCATCATCATAACATCATCATCATCATCATCATCATCATCTTCATCATCATCAACATCATCTTCATCATCATCATCATCATCTTCATCATCATATTCATCATCATCATCATCATCATCATCTTCATCATCATCAACATCATCATCATCATCAACATCATCATCCATCAACATCATCATCATCCATCATCATCATCATCGTGGTCATCGTCGTTAGCGACGATGGCATTGTTGGCTGCGTCATCGTGGTCATCGTTGTCAATGATGCCGACATCGTCGACTATGTCATCATTGTCATCATCACCAACATCATCGTCACCATCGATAGCATCATCAGCGTCATCATCATCATCATCATCAATATCGTTAGCATTTTCATCATTTCATATGATATCAATATGGTCATCACCATCATCATCTTCATCATCATCGTTGTCGTCATCTTCATCATCATCATCTTCATCTTCATCATCATCATCTTCTTCATCCTCATAATCAGCATCCTCATCTTCATCATCATCATCATCATCATCATCATCATAATCATTGGCATCATGGATAACATCATGATCATCATCGACATCATGATCATCAGTGACATCCTCATCCTCATCATCATAGATTCATTGCACGCATAAAGACTCACATAGATACACCCCCCTCTTTGTATATATAAAAAAATAAAACATAGTATACATATATAAATAAAACATAGTATATATATATATATATATATAAAATAAAGCATAAATAAATTAATTAATTAAAACATAAAACAATATATATAAATAATTATAAAACAATTATTTATAATGCATATATATAAATAAAATAACAAAAACATAAAACCACAAAAAACACTAACAGTGGCGCGTTATTTTCCTTTCAGCTTCACAAGAAAGCTTCTCCTGTGCATCTCATCGGGTGCTTGTGTTCAATGATCACAAGAAAGCTTCTTCCTCTACGCTGTGCATCTCATCAGGTGATAATGTTCTCTACTTTTTTTGCAGGTGGCTGATCGAGGTGAATCCCCATCTGTTGATCAGACCACACCCTCGTCTAGGCGTCAGGTAATCCTAGATGTAATCCCTAATATAATTATTTGTGCACACTATTGCTTCAAAGAATAAGCAATTTTTTATATATTTCAATTGCAGACAGGGGATTTGGTTTATGAAACAACGTCTCAAAACTCTTTACAGAATGAGGTCTCCTGGTTGATGAGAGATAGTGAAATTTGAGAGTCTGCAGACTCATTGAGGGTGCTACAAAAGACAAGGAAAAAACAAAATGAGGAACTGATGCGTCTGACATTGGCAGTTCCACTAATAGAAGGGATCGAACAAAGGATTCAGTTGTTGTTACTGCAATGTAAACAAGTGGATGCAAGTTATTGAATAATAATGTAAATTCATTTATAAAAACTTTATAATATTTGATTTTATATGCTATTGAACTTATAATACAATGGTTTGAATTTACAACGTGCTATGGAGATTATCAGTTGTGGTCAAGGCAATGTTGGTCCCAGTGACCAAACCACTCCATGTACACCACATATTGCTACCATATTGTTTACTGAATAGTCAGCAACACGCTCGGTGACACCCCTGAGGGCAGCGGAGGGTGCAGCCATTGTTGCCCCACCCACAACATATGCTATAGAAGAAGGGTTGGATGCAGGGTTAGATAGAGATGTGGAAGCGTTTCCTGGATCTTCTCATGTGATTAGCACTGGTTCAATAGTGTATACATTTTTGGTGAATGAAGAACTCGTTCCAATAAAGATAAAGATGATTCCAGGTCATTATAGATTGTTTAATTTAGTTTTTATAATTTGTGTCTAATATACCGATAATATTTTTTAATGTTGACTAATGATGGCATTAATGTTTGCAGGAAATGATATATTTTATAAACATATGAATGATTTGGCCTTGGAGATATTTGGCCCACCATCCACACAATGTGGAACAAGCAGCCAAAAGCTTTAAAGGATGATCTAACTAATCGCTTGGTTAGTATGTTCGGAAAAGATACCTTCGATACATCGAAGGTCCTACAGAAGGATGGAAAACATCTAAAGATTGTCCGAGACCAGTATAGGGTTCACCTAGAAAAGAACCCTAGGAATGAGCACCCTCCAATGATTCCATCTATGGAGTGGAAAGCCCTGGTGGAATATGGAAAAGAGAAGGTCCTGAGAAAATCAGGAAAGATACCACTAGGTGGAATAGGGAGGTATGCAATACATTCCAAAATGTAGTGGTAAGCCTTATTATTACTAGTTTTTATATCAATTTTGGTACATCGACTAATGTATTTAAAAAATTAATTAGGATCTCAGACACATCTAATGCCACCAAGGAAAGAATTGAAAAAATTGGCCAACACAAACTTGGGCCTGGTGGTTACTCCAACTTGGCGGCCCGATATGTAAGTATTGCAAAAACCGAATCCACATCCAAATATCATACAGATTATTATTTTTGCTTTGTTTTGACAAAAAATGTAAAATTAATGAAATCATGCAAATATGAAGGCCGACCGGTTCAAAGAATTGCCCAATGCGGATTACATGAAGCTTGGCTTCAAACAGGGCTTTGATGCCGTTGTTGAACACTGGAGAAGCTTGTCTAGGCATACTGCACGATCTTTTGCTGATCCATATGGTGCCCAGGTATGTAAAAACTGTATAGTTTAATGATAATTTATTAATGCTCATGCAATTTGTTCCTTATAAATAAATTAACATAAATTATTTATTCCTTTTTGTGCAGGAAATTAATTATCTCGTTCATGTCGAGGATGTACATGACCAACCAAACGAAGATCATTCTTCTCATCTTGGTAATGAATTTATTAATGTGCTACTATTTTTTATAGACCATTGCAGATGATGAACATTAATTCTAATTCTACACAATTCAATTGCAGAGCATGTAGATGCAGAAAACATGGAACAGGTTGGGCATGTACGAGATAATGTTGAACATGTTGATGTGCCCATGGCAGGTAAAAACACACATTCATAATTTTTTTAAATGAATTACTCGTATTTATCAAAATATAAATATATTAATGAAATATTTTGACATTATTGCAGAAATTCATCGCCCCTCACCTGAAGTTCAACCTTGCGAGTAGACTAGTAGGGATACCGATGATCAGATTTCGGAAGATGTGACTCTAACTAAATATTTAAAGAGAAGAAAAGTAAAAAGGAATTGACTAAACAAATTTTGAGTAATTGTTATTTATAAAAAAGAATTTAATTCTTTTTTCCTCTGTTTCATGAATGAATGTTTGAATGAATGCTTTAATGAATGGTTTACTGATTTTTTTTTCTGCCATTGACTAAATGAATGTTTTAATGAATGAGTTAATGAATGGTTTAATGAATGGTTTTTTTAGCTGTTGAATGATTGAATGGTTTAATGAAATCATCTTTAAACTATTGAGTGAAATAATTTGCAGTAGATGCATTGTTATTTGGATTGTGAAATAGTGAAATAAATTGTTATTTGCAACTAGATGCATTGGGTTTGGGGAGTTGAGAGTGATGCGAGGCGGGGGAGGAGCCATAAGATCTTCCACCTTCAGGGGTTGGTCCTGTTTAGTAGAGAATATTAAATTATTCTCGAAACAGAGAGGAGCTCAATGAATGGTAAGGAAGAATACATTAAAAAACATCTATTTATATAATTTTAGTGTATAATTTTCACTATTGCTATTTGACTCCTCTATTGGAACTTGTTACAAATAGCGTTGAGAAACATTTCCATAGTTAAGAGGCAAGAAATGAAATTTTGATTAGATCGATGGCCTTATATACATAGTATTTTGGTTATCCATGTTTTATCAGGTGATCTATTCTTAAGAATTAATTTACTTGAATAGTTGAATAGTATTGTAATTTACATTGTAATAGAATTGTATTTATTTAGATTGGTTTTGTTATTTTCATAAACAAACATAATTTTATTTGATGGGTCCTAATATGAAACTATTGCAACAAGACAAAAAATGAAGTATGTTGAATGATGTTTTGAAAGGTAAAGCATAAGAAGACAGTGTGAAGATCCACAAATCAAGGTATAATTATGTTTTCTTTTGTTTGATTGAGTTGTGTATTGGGCATTTATGCATGTCCACACACATACATTTATTTGATGATGATGATTACCATACATTGAGGTGAACTTTGTTCTATCTGATCTAAACAATTACCTTAAATAGTTTGATTTATCATGATAACTGGCCCCTTGGTAATACTTTACCAATTCCATATAGCTAGGACAACAAAATTAAATGTAGGCATTTGAATTTGATGGGAATATGAAAGGTAAAAAGACAAAAAAAGATAAATAGACTTGTGAGGAAAATGGTATCTGAAGCATTGTTTCCCTAATATTCTTCCTGAGTATATTGTTATCTGCCCCAGTTTATCTTTCTCTGGTAGTTTTGTAATTTGTTTCTTAATCTCATATATTGTTCAACTTTCATGTTTGATTATGCAGTGGAGAACCTATGTTTATATTTGTGCTTATCCATGTAGGTTGTGATTTGGGCATGGTACACATTAGTATTTTCAGTTTACATTGTAACTTTTCACCCCAACATCACTGTGCACTTTATTACTCATAATTGCTAATTTGTTACAAAGTCTTCTTTGTGCAAATATTTTATTAGGCATTTATATCTTTCTGTATTGCTTCCAATTTATCACCGAGTTTAAAGTGGTCACTTAGAGAAAACATCTCAACTCTGGAATACAAAAGAAGAATGACTACATTGATAATTATGGTAACAAAGTATTGATATCTGCTTGAAAAAATAAAGATCTATTTGCTACTTTATTTCTGGAAGGCATTGTTTGAATGCTTAAGTTATACAAACTGTTTATTTTTGTTGTTTTCAGGCAATCTTCCATAGGTATCCATGGCCTGAAAAAGAGTATCAGTCATTTTCACTGATTTACAATGATAGATCACTAGATCTAGTATGACATCTTTTTGCTAAAGGAAACATTTTCACATTTGTTGGAAACAGTTTTGAGGTTCTTTCCCAAGGGAAAAATGTTTTTATTGAAGAAAGCCCATTTGCAGCCATGAATTTTGGTGGTGTTCATCCTAATCACTTCAAGGGTAAACATCAATATGCTCCTATTACTCGAAAGGGTTACTAGAAGGTATGTAATAGAATCATGTTAGTTTTCCAGGTTTAAGATTGACTGTATTTAAGGATAAACACATGCATGCCATGTTCACTGTATGAGTCATAGTTACTAGTAGGTATGTCATGGGATTAATATAATCTAATAAATTGATTTTACTATTTCCTTCAGTTTGACATGGGATACTTCCTCATTGATGATCAATCAATAGGTCAGCATACAGTCCATCTTATTCAATTGGGCACATGATTGCTTCTTAAGGAATCTTACGAAAATATTGATGGCATTTTATGAACATTTTGTTGTAGGTTTCTGTGCTAGAGGTTGTATTTCTATTGCAAATTTTGGAACTTCTTTGCTAGTTGGTCCATCGATAAAGCTTGCATACCTTTGATCTTTTGTAAATTTCTTGTATAAGTTAGTGGTGTTTTCTAGGTCTGTGCACGATATGCTATTGCACAGGGGTGTGGCACATCTGATGCTTGTATGCTATTGCACTATGTGATCATTGTACTATTGCAATGTGTGATTTCCATGCATGATGAATATTTAAAATTATATGCATCTACCATTCTAGGTGAAAATTTTGATTTCCATGTACGTTCTTAAAAAATAGCCCTTCCAGCTTAGCAAAAAACTCAGTAATATGCTATAGAATCCAACTGGCTCATTTTGAGGGAAGTTTTTCTTCAAAGAAAAGCATGCAGATCATATTTCCAATGAGATAACCAATGTAATCCCATGGAAATGGATATTGGAGCATGGGAAACCAATACTTGACAAGTTGTGTATGCCATTTAACTTGAAGGATAAATGGAGTAATATGAAGAAGAGTAATTATTGAAGCATGTATTATACATGGATGAATTAATTATGTCTATATTGTTGCCAATCTTCCTCTTTGGAGGAAAAATGCTTGTAATCTCATGTGTAATATCAACATATCCTTCTAGCATTCTACTCAATTATACTAATACTTCCTTCATAGTGTCACATTTTTCAACATGATTGGACTTTATGCCATCTAAGACTCTTATTTGCACCATTTCATAACACTCCTTGGTATCCTTTATTGCATTTATGAATTTCTTTGTAAATAACAAAACTTCTTTCTGGCCCTTATATTTAATTGACAACTAAATTATTTTTCTATCCTTTATAATGTCCTGAGTTCTTCTCAAGTGATTTATATCTCCATTCGGCATCCACAAACTACTTATATTTTACATTTTAGTCCTTCGGTTGACTCGGACTTGAGCATGCATTTTATTTATATGTTTGAAAAAATGATTCTATATCATCACTCATTTGGACATGTTGAGTGAAAATCTATCATATCTAAAACACTAATTAGATTATTTTGATGCATAAAATTCAATGATCACCGGTAGAGTGTGTTCTCTAGAATGAAAAAGATATATAGAAGCATACCATACTGATATGTCGTAAGAGTTGTTAGGTAAAGAACTGTAAATGAAAAAAGATTATCAACATTGTCTGTCAGAAGAGTTGTATCACGTCTGTTTTTTTGTGTTTGAAGTTTCAACCACGCTATCTCCACTTATGCTAATATTTCTATCGACACGAATAATAGGTGTTTGGTATTGTTGCAAGTCTAGACTAGCTTGAATCTCCAAAGCTTCATAAATGCAAGGCAATTTTCTATGAAATTCTATTATCACTTTGGATGTTTTGTAAGCAAGTAAAGACGTACTCGTGGTTTAAGTGAATTTGTAAGCTCAACAAGTTGACAATAATCAATAATTGTTTTGCATGAGGGAACAACTTGAGGCCAAATTCAGAAGTAATAATGAAACAATGATTCATCATCCCTCTATTTTATGTTGAACAAAAGTTTCATGCCAATATCATAGGTATAGCTATGTCAAAGTGTCCAACAAAGGCATCTATGATTTGTTGGAAGTGACTAATAGATTCAGTGCTAGGTGGTGAAACCATCTAAGAGCTTCATATCTGAATGAATCAGGGGAAGTTTGGTAATATTGACGCAAACACTAGAGATGCCCAGACAGGTAATGGGGCTTATAGTCCTGTTTTGTTTGATTGAATTCATAAGTTTCCACTTTCGAAGAATGGATCGCATCCCTTTCTGAGCTAATATTTTATATTTTGTATTCAACATGTCTAGGTTGGGATACTGATCAATTTATCACAGATATTAGTGAAGCAACTTTGATCATGTTGACTGTTAGAATGTAATCCTTTACTTGTTTTTTATCCAGAGAAGTCTCTAATTGCTTTCATGTTTATGAATGTCATAAAAATTGTAAAATCCAACTTACACAACGTCTTTGCCTTTTATTCAGGGTGGGCTTGCACCTGATGGTTTCAACTTTGATGCAAAACTATAAGTACTCTTGAATTCATCAACTTATACATGCCTCATTATGACCAACCGCAAAATATTCATGTGTTCAAGACATTCAAATGTTACCATTTTTACTACATGTTTAAGTGAACTACACTACACCACTTCCTGAATGGAAACCTATCAAAAAAAAAATTGTTAAATCTACCACCAGGAATCAAGTTTTCGACGGTGTTCCGACGCTTTTGTTAAAGATTTGACACCTTTAGCCAACGCTCAACCGACGCATTTTATTAAACCTCCAACACCTTTCCCGTTGAATATTCGATGCTTTCAGGAAAACTCCGATGGCGTTGTCATGACTCCGACACTTCAGCCCATCAGAAGACCGACCCTTCAAGTGTTGGTAGGTGTCAAATATTCGATGCTTTTCAGAAAAAACACTGATTTCATTGCCATGACTCTGACACTTCAGCCCATCGGAAGGCTGACCCTTCAACTATCAGTAGGCGTCGGATATTTGACGGTTTGTGCAATTTTTTAGTGACACTTTGAAACGGATAACTGTCAAATAGGAGACACCATGGTGGCATCAGATCTTTGACCAACTTTGGTATCACGTAGAATATCCGATGTTATGCCACCAACAACAAAAAAAATTGCATGTGTCGAAGATGCAACAGAGAAGTGTCGAATTTCAGACATCCAAGGTGTCAGATTTTGGGTTGAAATTCTGTTGTGTGTGGTGCAGTTCTCTCCAACTATAGAGTACATAAATTCTTAGAGTTCATTTAGTAGATACCAAAATCTACTAAGCCAACATTGTTTATTGCCCATTGTTGTAATGGGAGAGAAGTCAATTTTTGGGATAAGAGTCCAAATTGTCTAAATTGCATTAGACTACCAGAGAAATTTGACTTCTTGTGATTGATTCTCTTGCAAGACTATATGTTGTTATCATGATTTTGAGCTCGAACGAGTGTTGGAGTATTTTGAAGGATAAGGAGAAAGTGAAGAGCATCCTTAAATGGTGGATTATAGAGAATAAGATGGAGGGAATTCCTATGGTGGCATTAGGAGCCTCATCCAATGGCTATTTAATTTCTTCTTTGGCCATTGAATTCCTATTTATCTCATTAACAATCATGATTGCAAAAGGAAGGATTAAAGTGATGGACGATCATACCAACTTTACTCATGATCTCTTTGTTCATATTCCCAATGATATGAGGATAATGGATTTGGTGGTTGAGACCATGGAAATGTTGACAAGCAAAGGGATCAATATTTTTGAGTTTAAATTCTCGAAGTTCCCCTTGACACCTACTTTCTTATCAGATAAAGTTCTAGGTTTAGATGAGAGAACTTCCATAATATTTTTTGAAGTGTTTAAAGAGACTTGTACTATAAATGAGAATAATTACATGACAAGAGATGCACATTCAATCAATTGGTAGAAACCTCTGAGAAAAAGGAAGGTATTTTAATGTGACAAAATGAAATGGAGTGGAGGGGAATATTTAGGAAGATTTGAACCTTCTTATGGTTACCACGAAATTACTAGCTTGCATTCTGATTTAGATATTTGATTGGTTTTATTGTCATTTGTTTGAACCCCAACAAATAATTTAATGGAAATGTGCTTATAGATAGAGGCCTAATGAATATAGCCATAGCAATGTTGATTTTTTTCCATTTTCTACACGTGTTATGTTGCATATTGAAAGCTTGTCTCAACTTACAAGTCTGGTTGGCGTGTTTCATACATGGAAAATACCCATCAAATGATATGATGATTATAATTTTTTTATATGTAAATGGAAATAAAATATACGATCTCAAATGGTTACTACATATTTTGAAAAAAACGAAACTCACTTGCTAAAAACCAAACTATAATGAATGGAAAGTGTAGCCTCCTACACATCCATGAGAAAATTCAATCCAAAAATGTAGACCCGTCCAATGCTTTATTCCAATCCTTTCACTCTAAAAGGCACAAAAGCTTCCAATGCTTAACATCATGTTCCAAGATAAATCATTTTTCTCCACACATCTCATTCGTCCATGCAACTCCTCTCATAACACTTGGATTTTCATACACTATGATTTTTCACACATCTTCTCACAATAGTGGAAAATTTTAGTGACAACTATCTCCTTTTTTCTTTCAAATGTAATCAAAATCATTTCCATTAGATCCATAAAGAACAACCATCAGATCCACCCTCAATCTAATCAATAATTTCTTTCTGTAATATCCTGAATTTTGTACCTAACACTTATGGGCATGAGTCCCATTGATTATGATGTTACCTTGATATTTTATTTCCATATATTGGGTTAAAGACCCCACTGCATATGAACATAATTATTTGTTTCATATATTGGGCATAAGGCAATTGCATATGATATATATATGTTTTCTTGTGTTGGGTGTGGACCCTTAAGCACATGGTTGATGAGATGTTTTATGTTAAGCGAGGAGCTCTAGAGCACATGAGTAAATTGATGTTTTGTGTTGAGCAAGAATCTTTGGAGCACATGAGTACTTATAATTGTGTTGAACGAGAAGCTCTGGATCACATGAGTTTTGAGACATTATTGTTGAGCATAATGCTCTGGAACACATGAAAAGATAAACTGGAAGTGTTGGGCATAATCCCTAGATCCTTCCATGTTGATGTTGAGCATAATCTCTGGAACATTGGATCCTTGGCCATTGTATCCCTAGGTGTATCCTACAAGTACATCCTAGCATTAGTATTGAGCGAGGAGCTCTAAAATTGCACTAACTTTGTAACTCCTTGTTTATAGTGTTGAGTATGGAATCTGGATAAGCACTAGGAGTTACTGAAAAGAATTATTGAATCCCGAGTGATAACGACTTGAGTAAAATATTAATCCCATCTGACTTATTTATAAGTGATTAAATGAAATCTTGAATTTATGTATCTCATCAAGTACTAAATAACTACCATGTTATACGAGGGAATCCAACATCCAAGGATGTTTAGAGTTTCCTAGCCTAGTATACCTAACCACCTATCGAGTGACCTTAATGAAGAAAGTGTCATAAGTTTAGGCATCATAATATATGATACCCAAAGACAAATGTTAACAAATAATATATTATTATATATATTATACATGGAATGTATAAAGAGTAAACCTAGTAATAATATTAATAATGTAAGAAAGAAGGAAACACTTCATCTATTATTATTACTACTAAAAGAAAATTTAAATAGTATAATAGCTACAAAATTCCAATTAGGATCTAGTTAAAAGTACCTACATTAAATAAAAAGGGTTAAATCAAGAAATTAAATGATTCTTGATTTAATTGCCCCTTTGACTGAAAAGTTTGTCTATAAAGTCCCAAGCCAAAGAGAGGCTTGGAGATCTCTTCCATCTTTTTGGATTAATTATTCTACCTGATTATTCTCAAGAGAGTTCTTGGAGAACATTTTCCTAAGAGGAAAAAGGAGAACTGATCCAGACCTGATATACCAGCTAGGGAAGCCTTACCTTAGGAGCTCTAAGCTACTAGTATGTTGGAACTAGCTCGGGGGGATCCAGATTAAAACTAGGAAGGGTTTTGGGTCATGGTTGGGTGGAAGGTGGTAGTTCCCAAGTGATTCGGTAATCTATATAGAGGTCAAATCTGCCCGTGAATTATTAATGTTGGGTAATTGAGTGTGCAGGTTTCAGCCATTGGAATAGCTTCACCTTTTAGTTATGAGGTCCTTGACTTCCTATTTCATATCTAGAATAATTTCTAGTTAGAATATGCAAGTGTTTATGCTATATTTCTAACCCTATGTTTACCATTATTTTCCTGTCAAAATATTTAAGGATTTACATTTTATTTATAAACCCTACGTCTATAAATTAATTACTATTTAATAAATAATTATGGTTTATTTCTACTGTACTTAGTTCTGTTTTTGTTTACAGCTTAAACCTTTTTTTCTTCCTAAAACCTAGGAATTATTCTAACAGCACCGATGAGTTTATTTACCAATGAAATATACTGGCATATTTCATATTTCCAGCAGAGCTATGTTTATAATTAAGAGTCTATTTCAGGTTCATCTATAAACAAACATAAATATAAAACACAACAAAGACCTCTCAGGTCTGTAATCATTTCTACCAAGAACTACGGTTAGACAATGTCATTTTCCATTTACCAAATAATTTGTAACTTCGAATCTAGAGTCCAAGTATTGAGACCACTTAATGGTCCACGATTTATGCATTACCAATGCTCCACATTAAAAATAAAACCACATATTTATATTACCAACTAACATCTACGAAATCGTATGCATTAAAGAACTATCAACATAATAAACCAAACCTTTAAATATTTACAAACCACATTATAAGAATCACATGCCATAAAGAAAAAAACCCAACGTAATTAAATTAACCATAATGTTATGCATAGTAATCATTTAAAAGTCAATATAAATACACAGAGGTCGCAGGACAAATTCCTGTGGACGTTTCTCCCAAATAGAATCCATATATTTATAAACCCTCACAACCTTAAACGACCCAGGATTGATTTTTGTAGGGTCTGTTTCATTTACATTTCACTGTGACAAATCCTACAAGACTCGTTTTAAGTCTTATACCTCATGCGGAAGAGTTTCACTATTTCAAAGCCACGTTGTATACATACGCAGGCCGTAAATTAACAATAAAAATCCTATACACAGATGTTGAAAGACCCAATAAAATTTACATGTTGTAACTATGGCCCTTGGCCTTTTACATATTCAAACCATTTTAAATAAATAATACAAAAGCTAACCCTGTCAACGCTATGCGAATAGCCACGACATCCTTTGGAAAATTCCATCCAAAGCTACTGCCCTTTGGATTACAACTCAAAATAGTAATATAAAACCCATTAAAAACCTATCAATAATTACCAGTAATGACGAATGCTAAACGCAGGGTCATACCACAATCGACCCTTTTATTCCCATTACACAGCGTAATCACAAAACATTACTCTATAACTACTCCATGATCGCAGCTCTAATGGTGGGATCACCAATTCCATATATGGCATGGCCCCAAATCCAATAATGTTGCCATGTATTCATCCATACAAATAACTCAAACATTGATTTTGATTATACACAGTCCATTAATAAGAGTAATAACCATGAAACCAAGCAAGTATGCCAATGTTGTACACATACATAACCATTAAAACAATTTAAGGTTTACACAGATGATTAAACTCGGTCTTTCTCCTTTGCAAGCAATGGTGTTGCCGCCTTTTTTATTTAACATAAACTTATTTACAAATACGTAGAGCTGCCAAGAGTTACCCAGTCTCATTTTCCACACAGAGTACCCATTAACAATCCAAACACATTAAAGTACTGGCCCGAAGGCACTAAAACTCCACAATAAAAACCCCCAAGCCCTATCTCATTACAAATGCAGTAACCATTAAATTTACATACAGACCCAACCCAAAACATATCCATTAGAAACCAGAGCCATGCACTGAAAACCACGATGAGTATTAACTCTGTCACAGCCACTAAGAAAATTAAGGGAACAAGTTAAACACTTGTTACAGCAGGCTTACCCAAATGGGTATGGATTTGCCACATATCTATCCATGAGCTACGACCCACAATTTTCGCCACACCCTACAACCTTCAAACACATAACACAGGCCACGATGGGAATTATGCAAGATAACAAAACTAAACAAGCGAATGATGTTGCTAAACTAGACTGTCAGCATACCTATTAATCCATCGTAGACACACCCTATTACACAACGCAGGAGAAAAGCACAAGCATCCAAGATGTGAATGACCAAACCAACGAAATGAGCCAAGCCCTAAGCTTAGGGGCCACTTTTCCCCATGCACATTTATGTCACCACCCTGGCCTCCATTAACGCTCCCAAAACCCATAATTTTATAGTTCATGCCACTATATAACACCTTGTTCCAAATCAAAGTGAAATGCATAAACCCCTTTATGCATCGAAATAGTTAGGGTTTAATCCCTAAGCCCATGGCATATGAAATATGCCATGGAGGACTATAAGTCAATTTTTTTACAAATCTTTCCAACTATTTAAAAACCATATATTAAAACCATGTTGGAGCATGAAAACTTTCATAATTCTTTATAACATAGTAAGTATACTATGTGTCACATGAATAATAAGTACAGTAGTGACCAAGTCACCAATGTAGAGCTTGTAAG
Organism: Pseudotsuga menziesii; assembly: GCA_001517045.1. Lineage (NCBI taxonomy): Eukaryota > Viridiplantae > Streptophyta > Pinopsida > Pinales > Pinaceae > Pseudotsuga > Pseudotsuga menziesii. The sequence goes on from LPNX010441840.1 coordinate 65,783, forward strand.
AACAATAATAACAACTCGTGCAGCACATAAACCACCCATCCTAGTATCAATATCATTTCAACAACCATCATTTAGTCACTAAGATAGATCTGTAAAACTGAGTGCTAATGACGAAACGGACAACATGGCATGTTAAGCTTTTATAAACAGTTTTCCGATGCCAAGTGCACTTGCACGCAAAATGGACAGAAATGCATTAGTTCGTCAAAACTAAGTAAGCTCGATGTGACAAGTAAAATTTTTTACCTCTCAGGTGGTAACAAGGGAAACTAGTCCCGCCACTCCACCTCTTTTTCCAATAACAAATTTAAGTCAAAATTGTGTATATGACAAAAATTAAATGTTATAATCAATGAGGTACGTAATAAAATATCTAACATACACATCAATGCGTAAACATAGATCCAAATATTAATCAACATCATGATAACGCAAGCAAACCATTAATAACCGCATCAATAAATATGAAAGCAGAACATAAGAATAGCTTACGACTTTACAGTACAGTAAACAAAGTATGACACATTCCACACAAGTTCCAATAATTTCTAGTATAGGTAGTTTTGACTAGCCTAATAATAATAATAAAAAATTCAATTTTTGGGGACATTACACTTTCACGGTTCTATTGTTGCTTATTCATAATAATTGCTCATGTATGCTCTGGAGATCATGAATCTAGTAAAAGTAAATGGCCCTTTGGCTTGTTATTTCTTTCTCTCGGGCACTTAACTCCACTGTATCCCACTTCTCAATTACCAAAATATAGGTAGAGTGATCCTCTTATCACTGGGAAACATTGCAGTTATACGAAATTTATTGAGGTCAATCTTAGACATCTCCATGAACATATATTGCAATTGTTCAAAACTATCTAATACACTCGCATGCCCCTTTATCCCATTCATCATCACTTCCATTACACAACATATAAAGCAATACATGTAACCAAAATAAGGGATCTCTCTCACCACCTCTGATTCTTTGTAATTTCTCAGAAAAAATGAAAATGAAAATAAAGTTGCACACTATCATAAAATATTTATTTGACTGCTACAGTGTACATTATCTCCAATTGCATGGCATCCTAGCATTTTTAATCCCAATATAACAATGTTGTTTGAGGTTCTTAAAGAATTCAATGATGCAATTCCATTTTCATCTACAAGTAAAGGCATGGGAAGTGAATTTGAAGGATTCCATGAGAGTGATAGGATCTTATTATTGAATAACAACCATTTTCTTGTGATTCTTATTCCTCTTTGTGCAATCAAACTCGTGACCTCTACATTGTTACCCATTGAAGGTTGTGGAACTTGTCTCATCTTCCAGCTCTTCAACCCCTTCCTACATGAGGAATTTTCCTATACATTGAGGTTGTATCATCCTTTCCCAATAATGGATCAAGCCATGAACTGGCTTGCGCCTCAACATATCTACAAACAATAGATCTACAAGCGAATCTACATACTACATATAATGACTAATGGATTTGCTAAAAGAATTTATCTCAAAGTTTCTATATGACATAGTTATGCTAAGGAAAAATTATTAAGGATGTTGAAATTCCATGCCTTATGTGCAAGAAGAATGGATTATCTTGTGGATAGTGGTTTAGTTTGTAACTAGGTAGTGGAGCCCTAGAAATTTCTTCTATCGAAATATGTGAGTATACAGCCTAGAAAACAGGGTTTTCATTGTGGTTATGGAGCCATCGGATATAAATCATGTTGTGAAGAAAGGAAAGCACATTAATAAGATGTCTAAAATGCATTGAGACATGTATTTTCACTGCTACTTAACCATGCCACCATTGGTAGTTTGAGGGTAGTTTTATGGGATTCAAACACAGGAACTGGTAAATATAAGCAATAAAATAGATATCATTTTACAAATCATAACATAAACCCTAGATTAACTTGATTTCTAATAAAAACATCATTAATCTCAAAAAAAATTGATCTAATGGGTAGCAAAGCCTGGAAAGTTATTCTACCAAAATATGTGATTATATGCCCTAGAAAAGAGGGTTTTCATCTTGGTTATGGAACCCTTGGATATAAATCGTGTTTTGAATTAAGGAAAGCACATTAATATGATGTCTAAAATGCATTGAGACATGTATTTTCACTACTACTTAACCATGACACCATTAATAGTTTGAGGGTAATTTTATGGGATTCAAACACTAGAATTGGTAAATAGAAGTAATAGAATATATATCAGTTTACAAATCATAACATAAACCTAGATTAACTTGATTTCTGATAGAAACATCTTTAAACTCACATAAAAAAAAAGATCAAATGGGTAGCACAACCTAGAAAGTTTGTCTACCGAATTCTGTGATTATCTGCCCTAGGAAAGAGGGTTTTCATCTTGGGTATGGAACCCTTATATATAAATCATGTTATGAAGAAAGGAAAGCCAATTAATAATATTATGTCTAAAATGCGTTGAGATAAGTATTTTCACTGCTACTTAACCATGGCATCATTGGTAGTTTGAGGGTAATTTTATGGGATTAAAATAGTGGCATTAGTAAATAAAAGCAATATAATAGATATCAGTTTAAAAATCATAACATAAACCCTAAATTAACTTGATTTATGATAATAATAAAAATATCTATAAACTCACAAAAATTAAATTTATCTAGACCAAGAATTCAATTCATATCCTTACCTTTCATTAATCCATCATGGGAGACCCATTTCCATCATAATTATTGAAAATTACACCAACTACATCATAGCCATTCCTAATTTTATCATTCCCCATATAGAATAAATTTTTCCACTACCCAGAAAAAAATAAAGAGTGTTGCGCCCTCTTCAACTCGATACCCTTCCCACAGTCACAACCTCTATTTTCAGCGGATGTATCATTGCTTTTCTCACTCATGATTTTGAATGAGAACTAATAAATGTGTTATGTCCTTCTATTCTCTCTCTTTTTGTTTTTGATGAGAAACACACCCTCTTCTACTGTCAATATCCTCCCTTAGTTCATATTTGATGAAATATGGTGATAGCACACAATTCCAAAGGTTTTCCCCCTTCATTTCTGAATAGTAGATTCACTAATGCGCCCTTCTCTAGACTTTACTTCAAGTGTGTTATGCCCTCCCACAAAGAATATTTGAGATCGGTGAACCACATAACTCAAATTTGGAGGATTTCCATTGAAATCTCAAAATCTCAAAATTTAGGGCCAATATAAAAAAATCCTAAAAAAATCTAATAATCAAAATTAAAACATTATAATAATATATTAAAGAATAAGATTGTTTCAATAAACCTATAATACTAACCTATAAAACCTATATACATATGCTCAAATAAATTGAGATAATAATATGTTATTAATAATAAATATTATTATAATAAACTTGTTAAATCAATATCTTAAGCAATAAATCTCTTAAAAACTCCATAATAATCAAAATTAAAATCCCACATAGTAAATATATTAAGAATAAGGTAATTTCATATATTTACATATTAATAATATCTTATAAACCTATGATAAAAAAACAAAATTAAATAATAAATAACAAATTGATATATTAGTATTATAGTAATGGAATTATCTAATTCTAGAACCTTGCCTTCATGCAATAAGGCATTTTTGCACACGACTGAACACAACCTTCAGAGAATAATACTATTTTTTTGCATGCATTCAAGTAAAGAGAGTGATAGTCTTCCTTGAAACTATATACTTTCTTTTCAATACCATATTTTTACATGTGTGAAAAAACTAAAAAAGTTGGAGGAATAATTTCTAATTGAAAATAAGTGGATGGATGGGAGGAATGGTTTTTAATTGAATGGATTTTTATTTTTTATTCTTTGATATAATGTTTTGTATCCATTTTCTCTTTTAGATTTTTATTTTACATCATTAACAATTTATTTTTTCAATGCCAACGCGAGGAAATATTAAAATCATGGTATCTCTTTTTTAAAAAGAATTTTACAAAAAGGGAGTTTTTTTTTTCTTTTCAAAATGGAGGATATTGGAAATTTTTTGTAGGGGAGAGACTTGAGCGGAACTTTAGAACCTTCCAAAATAAGGCGCAAGGAGAACCATGGTGAATTGATGCATATGGAGAATTAATTGAGGTTGTGAAATTGTCAATTTTTAGTTAAAAAGACGCAAAATACATGAACTTGCTGAAACTCTCACAGACCACTGAGAGGGTCAAATGATGATGGTTTTGTTCAAACAAAATATGAACATGACCAACATGATGAGCCAAACAAAATGACACTAACTTTACAACATGGAAATGCGAAGAGGGAAAAACAAGAAATATCCAAGGCTCTACTCAACAACATTATGGTTATGGACATGATGCAACTTGGTCAATCTGTTGAAGGGATAATATGAAAGAAAAAATGCTGAAATAATATATGGATATGATAAACACATTGAATTGGATGTGACAGTACAGATGAAATTATCTTGCAAAAATTTTTAGTAGGTTCTCCTATGGAGTCATGTTTCGACACTAGATCACGTCTTTGGATCCATCTACAATGTTACAATTTTCTAAATTTTAACATTATATATATGAATTTAGAGACTCCCTTTCTAGGGGGTCTATGAATCCATATGTATTGTTAAAATTTTGTAAATTGTACAAATTCATTGTCAAAATTGTAATTAATTTCCATTGTCAGAGTGACAAAACTAAAAATGACCAATTGTTATGTGGTCCTTTTCAGTTTAGTTCGTATTCGATGACTAAATTGGTCAATTTTACTTTAGTTCTTATCATATGACCAGATTAGTCATTTTTAGTTACCTCACTTAAAATATCTCAATTTTGATCATTTATCGCCTGGTCACTTATCTATCATTTTGTACTAGTGGGTGCATTACAATATTATACCCCGCCACTAATGGTGCACTGTTGTATTTGAAATGCACCGGCTATCACTGATGTGAAAGAAATATTTTAAAATTCTGACAATGCATTATGAAATGTATAGCACACCTTGCGTGTGATGTGCTACATGTTGGAAACACATTGCTCATAGTGCACCCTTTAAATTTATAGGATGCGTTGTATGTCACAGTGTGAGCCAAATGGATCGAACACATCACACAATTTTTTTATATTTAGAAAAACGGCAAATAAAACTCAGTTTTAATTTCTATCTGTTAAAAAATTAAATTAGGAGGTAACAAAGAGTTCAAATTCGCCACTTGCACATCAAGGAGGCATGGTTGATGTACACCAAACTTAACAATTTCCCAACATTTAGAAAAATTCAAAAATCACTCAAGAAACAACAAAATAGAGTAATGCCACCATGTGGAGCACAAATGGCAGGGAGTCTAAATAAGGAAATTATAGCATCGGTGTTAGGTGTTCAAAAGAATTATCGATGGTAAAAATGGTTTTTTCATTTGGTAATTGTTTTTTTACCTTATTTTAGTGTGCCTAAAAGCATCATGCACTAGTGTGGTTTATTGAGAAAGAACACATCAATGTGGTTGTTGAGAAAGAACACACCATAAATGAAAATTAAAATAAAAAAACCATAATCCGGTGCCCTCCACTATGGACGCATTGGTGCATTTCCGAAAAATAAACGCACATGTGTCAAATATAAAATTACCAAAAAAATCTCTCCATTCAGTTTTTAACACTATTTCGATGCGATAATTTCTGTTACGCACGAGTGCGGTGAAAAAATACAAATGCACCACCTATGATTAGAACGAAATGAAATATTTTTCGTCATGTTTTTTTTAACCCTATACCAATTCATATATATCAAATGCTCCTATGCATTGTGTTTAGGTAAATGCACTGCTAGTGAATATAAAAATATTTAAAAGTTTTATATTCAGTTTTTTTGTTTACCCTACTTCGGTGTTGTTGAATCTATCATGCCCTTGTGCTCCAGAGTAAGTTAAAAGAACCAACTATATATAATTATACGTGATCTCTTTCACTTAACAATGTTTTCAACCCTGGTGTGACATGACTTATGTTTGCAACAATGCATATTGGACTTAGGTTCATCATTCCATTTTATATATATAAAAGAACCAAAAAAATATCCACTAAAACTTTTGCTTGTTCTCCTCATCTACTCACCTTCGCTATAAATGGATATTTGGAATCTTTTTAGAGGAGAATCCACAAAAACTCCACTAGAGGGTCTTTTCCTTGTAGTGGTAAATAAAAAATTAATGTCAAACATAAAAACAAAATTAACTCTAATATTTTTGTTAGTGTGCTTGTTCCCTTTTCATTATTGAAGATTCCCTTATCTGCATCCACAAATAGAATGGTTATCCTTGGTGGTGCCATGATTGGTTTCATTTTATACAATCCAAGTGAACGAATTGGATCAATGCGTGACGTCTATTCTATGTTGGACCCTAGTTCGATATAAGTCCATATTACTCATGTTGAAATGGTTAAACCAACATAGATCCATCTTAAACCCACATCTATCAAGCACCAAGGGGGATCCTATTTCTTGAGTTGTAAATTTTTTCATCTTAATTCTTTTACACATTAAGAAAAAAATTAGACATCAAGATATTTGATGTTCTTGATATATTTAGGTTTAAGATGAAATCATTATAATATAATTTTTTTTAAGCCAACATCTTTTGCATATTTGTTTTATGGGAACAACATGTTACATAATGGTTACATATTGTTACACAATGTTACACGTTACAACATCTCCCCCATTCTAGGTTGTAAAGCACCCAACTACTCTTGGTTCAATAACCACTAGTTAATTATGTCTTTAAAATTTAATTATTTTTCATTCATTGCACTTAGAAATTGAAAAAAATTAATGTATGATGGCATTTTTTTTGTTTTTACAATATCATTATTATTAAATCATACTCATTAAATTAAGAACTTATAAATTATACAACAACTACAATCAACAAGGGAATTTGAAAAAAGAACATTGTCAAAAGAAAACACATTAAAACACTCTTTAGTAAACTAGGACTCAGGGGCTCTTCACTTAGTGAAGCTATGTCATAGTGCCTTTGTTCATCTGATATTAAATAATATCCCTAATTTCACTAGATATTGATAAATACATATCAAAATCCTTTTGTTGATCCCCCTCCTAATACATATTTCCAATTAAAAGAACCCTAATTTTACTAGATATTCCCTACTTTTACTAGATACCTCTTTTTATACCCCCAATACATATAAACCTCCCATGCCCTACTCTCCTACCCCCCAATACTTGCAATATATTGACCTTAATTATCACAATAAAAAAACCCAATTATAAATGAACGTGATAAGGTATTGGTCAACAAAGTGAACTCTCCGACCCCCCAATACTTGCAATATATTGACCTTAATTATCACAATAAAAAAACTGAGTTATAAATGAACGTGATAAGGTATTGATCAACAAAGTGAATCCCCCATAATAAGACTTAACTCATTAATTGGTCATTAATTTAATTATGAGTTAGCTATTTCAATTCATTGATGGTGTATTTAGAATTAAATGCTAAGTTCATGAATGAAAATACTCCCTCCAAGGCACTAATATAGGACGACTTATAAAATATAGACGAATACAATTGCTATACAGCGATAATAAATTAATTCATCAATAATCAATTCATTAGTAGAGTTGATAGAGTATGTGATGAGCTTCCATTCATGGGAAGAGGAGCAACTTGTAATAGTTAGATTTTCCTATGAATAATAAAGCATATTTGATGTTATTTATTAGTTACTTTGTCCTTGCTTACATCGTTAATGTTTGTTGGTTTGAATTTTGTGAGCAGCCCTAGACTCATAAAAAGAGTCATCATCATAGTAGCGAGTAATATATTCCATGTGTTGGCTAGGTAACAACAATGGTGAGGGAAAAGGATGGATGTTTGAACATCTTGAGGATAAATTCTTAGTTTATGTTGTTGTATAGTTTATGTGGTTATAAGAGTTTTTATGTGATTGAATACGACGTAATTAAATCATCAAAGTTGGCCCTAGGTCTCTAGTTTGTCTACCATGGTTTCTGTGTGTTTATAATTTTGATGTAAGTTATAATACTGGGCTTTCAATACCAACTTGGAGTTGGTCATGGTTGTTACAACTCGATCCTTGAGCTCCTTCGATCTCATTCTTTACCACTTCGTGGAGATGTGGCACCCAATTGAAAATTTAGTTAAAGTCTGGAATATAATTATTGTTTGTTAGTTTATTTTCTTTATGATAAATCTTTGTATGATAAATCTTAGTGTATTTTATGTGACTGGGAATGCATAATCTTATTTTTAATGAGTTCATGGCGTTTGATGAGCTTTATGTTTTATAGTTTATGTTACAATTTTATTTTTAATGAGTTCACGGTGTTTGGTGAGCTTTATGTTTTATAGTTTATGTTACAATTTTAGTATTGGTAATATAATGTATTATATATATTATATTATTTAAAGATAAATTGGGATTTAGTTTTGGTATTTAGACAGAATATCAGTAAAAGCCCCTTTGCTTGTCCCACAAATTCCTGCTTTGATCTTGAGGTTCAGGTTATTGGTTTTCGTCTTCACTCTTTGTTCTGTAGCTGTTTCTTAGTGGCTGCAGTAGAATGATTGCACAAACCTGCCGAACTCAGGAGTGACAGCTTCAGTAACAACTCAGGCAAGCCAGAAGGAATCTTGAAGAAGAACCTTTGAACCATAAAAAGAAAACTTATGTTTGGGATGTTTAATCTCAACTTTTATAGTCTTTAAAAATATTGCACCAATGGGCCCAAATAGCAGGAGGGATTAGCTAGAATTACTTGAGATATTTCTCTCTGGAGATAATAAGTCTATGGCTTAATAATTTAATAGTTTTATTATTGGTTTTAATGAAGTTGATTATCTTTTGACTATATAAATGGCTGATATTTAGATCCAATTTCAAAGTTAATTTAATCACTAATTTTATGTATAAATCTAACTACTCAACCATAAACCATTAAAAGTTTTCTTGTACATCTTTATAAACATGATTTAACTCCATCTATTAAAAAAACAGAATAAGACCTAGATTTTGAGTCATTTAAGTAGTGTTATAGTAATTACATACATAATCCATGGAATGGAAAATGCATAAGTGAATCCATATATATATATCTAGAGATGATATAAATCAAAACAGGTTAAGCAAGTTAACATATAATCTATAAAATACTATTTAGGTAAAATAAAAAAGTTTGAACTTTTTTCAGTCTTTCCAATTCCAAGTGAGTGGAGAACTTCCATGTTCCACCCAACCATAGACCTGGAGTAGTTCCTTGTGTGTTCCATAGGTCGCCCTCGAGCTGAACCAAGCATACTAGAAAAAAGGAAGCCTATCCATAGTTATATATCTTGATTACTATCAGTAGAGTAGCCACGAGGTATTTTACCATTTGTCCCGTAATATTATCCCCTTTTATCCCACATCCATTCCTAGACTTGTAGTATACTTAATCATGGAAACTCAATGCTTAAATACCTACAACTAAACCATCTAGTGCACTAGGGACCATTACCCCTGGTAATTTCTACTCTCTCCTAATTACTATTTTTCTTGAAGAAAAGAATCCTATGATTTAGGCTAAACTCTTTGTTTAGGAAAATCACACTTTGTTTTCTTTACTTCCTTTTTACCTTAATATTTAGAAAGTAAATAGATTGTTTTAACTCTCCTATTTATTTTATTGTTAATTAAATAATAAACATTTATCCACATACATGTCCTTATTTTTTTCCTATTTTTTTATTAACAACTACTAAAAACCATCCTTATCTCTAGCATGCTTGGTACCTCTTTAAGTTGTTTACCTCCACCAATTGGAAAGAATAAAAGAATATAAGTAATATGGTAATATTACTAGTTAATGCATTGTTTATGCTCCAGAGCCTACCGACTCAACTTCAACAAATCTAAATATTTTAGGTGCTCCAGAGCCTATATCTCAATACCATCTTAAACATGATAAATCTAACCAGTCTAGGTGCTCGAGAGCCTACAAGCTCAACACCAAAGTCGATCAAAATAAATCTAAACAATTCAAGTGCTCTAAAGCCTACAAGCTCAACACCAACATCAAACATAACAATAATATAAATGGTATTGGTTTGGGATATTACAAACACCAAGTCATTGAGAACACATGTGTGCATATTAACCAATTTGACCATGAATATGTCTATCTAAGCATGAGTATGTGTAAGATATTTAGATTTGTAGTGTTTATTATCATGATTTTATGTTGTGTTGAATAACATTGCATAATTATTTAGATGATTCCTATCATGATTTCATGTTTTGTTTCTTCTTTTCCATATGAAATTACAATATGTTGTTGTGTATATAGTACATAATTGGTGGACATGTTTTTTACTCTTTGTAGTTTCTTAAAGAAAAAGGGTGTTGGGGGCATAAGGGGAAGAAACCATTTAAAGAAATATTATGGGTCCATTTTTAGTGAATGGTTTTTCTAGCCATTGTAAACTAATTCTAGAGGGTTTAATGTATTCGGGTTTTGGATGCTATAGTATTCTATTATATACAAAAATATAATACAATGAGATAGAGAGTGGATAAACTCTCAAGTAGGTTGGTTTTCTCAATTTTGGGTTTCTACAGTAAATCTTTATGTATGGTCAATGTGATCCATTTATAATACTTTTCTTTTAGATTTTGTTTTCTATTTATTTTCTTGCGTGAGTTTATTAAAACACTTCATCTTGTATTAGAGTGAGGTTACTTGTTTCAAAGGGGTGAATATGTTTTTAGGATTCAACTCATTCTATGAAGAAAATGATATATTGGATCTATGATAAACCTGCATTGGAGTGGCACATTTTCACAATGAATATTAAAATGTAAATAAAATGGTGAGAAAATTATTCAAGAATATAAATAAAGAAATATAACCAAAATAACTTCAAGCTATAGAAGTTGGAGATGGGTATCTTCTTGCTTTTAGAGAATAATGGATTATTGTGTATCTAAGTACAAATCCCACAAGTATTTTGAAACAACATTAGGAAAAGTTGGAAAGAAAAGTGAGAAGCATGACTAAACTTAGCCTCTGTAATTTCTGTGTTGTAGAATTTGTTTGGAGAAAACAACACAAAAAATCTATGGGATAAGTTGGAAAATTTATATTAGTCAAACTCTCTAGTAAACAAGTTATTTCTTTGAAATAATATGTATCATATTAGAATGGAGGATGGTAACTCGTGCTAGATCATGTAATTGAATTTAATACGCTAGCGATTCAATGTGTCTCCATTAATGTTAAGATGGAGGAAGAAGGTAGTTTTATTGTACCTTGTTATGTTCTTTGGCAGACTCTTGTGATCATCTACTTCTAGTAATTGGTAGTGCCACTTAATCCACATTAAAAGTTTTAGGATGTAATTGCATCTTTATTATCATATAAAATGATGAGAAAATCCATGGAGGGTGTGATCATGTATGCTTTATCCATGGGAGGACTCTTCCAATAGAGGAAACATAAGTCTTATGGAGGTAGATCTAAGTCGAGAGGTAGATGTAAATCTCTAGAAAAAATTGCAAATAAATGTTGTAATGTAGTATAGTTGGGAATTATAACAAATATTGAGTATCTAACAATGTTGGTAAAGGTGGGGGATCTAATGATTTCCCTACCATAGAAACATAAAACTTCATAGAATAAGGAGGTTATGTTTACTTGGAAACTATAAGTACACTTGTATATCATGATCCATAGTTGATTGAAATTTGAATTAGGTGATTCATTTTTTATGACTCCTTATAGGGACGGTTTTGTGAATATGTAAATTTCAATGGAGGTTATTTTTTCCTAGGAGATGACTTAACAACCAAGACCACAAGATGTGGAAGGGTAAAATTGTTTCTCAAAGATGGAAGGATTAGAAATATTCATGCGTTTTTTCAAATCCATATACAACCAAAATACGAATATATATAAGCAATATTGGTGGTGCATGGTGGGTGCATGTGTGTATATTGTATTTGAAATGGGAACAATCAAGGTGGCTAGAGGATCAATGGTGTTGATCGAATAAGTTGAGATTGGTACTCTATATAAGTTGTTTAGAAACACTTTTAATTATGGGTGTAATAGTTTTGTTTATCTTGAGGATCACAATGTAGAACATAGAACTCATATTTCCTCTATAGAGAAGACAATTATATTTCTTGAAAGACTATGACATATTTAAGAGAAGGGGCCTTTGAGAATTACGTGGTAAAGGTATGGTTGAAGGTATGTATTATTTCTTATTATATATTTATTTCTAAGAGCATTGTATGTATGGTAAACACAACCGACTGAGATTCCCATCCGGTGCTACAAGAAAAAATTCTTGGAGTTAATACATAGAGATGTGTTTGGTCATGTTCCCATTACATATTTAGGTAAATCTATGTATTATGTTTCATTCATTAATGATTTCTCAAGGAACACATGGATATATTTCCTCCATTATAAATATAAGGTCTTTAGAAAATTTAAAGAGTTTACATTTCTTGTAAAAAGCTAGATAGAGAATATTAGAGGTGTTGAGGGAAAGTAAGGGTAGAAATTTCTATGAAAACGAGTTCAAGAATTTTGTATGAAGTGTGAAATAGAAAGAAAAGTACTGCAACTTACAAAACTCAGTAAGAATGGATTTTCAAAAAGGGTAAATAGGATTCTAAAGGAAAAAATCAAGGATTATACTTAATAGTGTAAGTTTATCATAGGGGTTTTAGGAAAATCTAGTAGATACTACATGTGACTTTGTAAATAGATAATCTACATCAACATTGGTTGGAAAAAATACATAAGAGGCATGGTTTGGTAAAAAAACCTTTATTAAATATATTAATTTTTTTGGTTTTGATGCTTGTTCTCATGTTCCAAAAGAAAGTAGGAGTAATATTGACAATAAAGATAAAAAAATGTATCTTTATTGGTCATAAAGATGTTATAAAAGGTTATAAATTTTGGAACCTGGTAAATAAGAAGAACAGTTTATGGTTGAATTTTGTATGTAGAGAGGTTAAAGTTATTTCCAAATAGGAAATCCAACCAAAGTAAGAAGAACCAAATGCAATATAGTTTAAATTGGAACTTGAATAATCTGACTGGAAAAAATGTAGATGAACCAAAATAGGAAGAACCTCAAGTTCAAACCTTGAGAAGATTAATTAACTAAAGAGGGAAACTAGAAATGTATATCCAACTTGATTTACTCTCTATTTTTTCTCTATATATTATTGGTTATGATCCTAGAACTATTAAGGAGGCATTGGATTCAAAAGATAGTAAACTTTATTAGAAGGAAATAGGCTAAGAAATAGATTCCTTGGATAAAAATGAGACTTGGGATCTAGTTGAGTTGTCAGTTAGAAGAAAATATATTGGTATAAAATGGGTGTTTAAGAAAAAATTGAATGTGGAAGGTAAGTTGGAGAAGTGAAAATCTCACCTAGTTTGTAAGGGATATTCCCACGTAAAGGGAAATGATTTTGGAAAGAGATTTTCTCCTATATTTTCTATATAAAATTATATTATATTTTTTTTATTGCTACTACTTTTGATCTTGAGATAGAGTATATGGATGTGAAGAAAACATTTATACATGATGATATTAGAGTAGAAATTTATGTGAAATAACCAGAAGGTTTTGTAGTGAAAATAAAGAATGGGTTGGTTTATAAGCTAAAGTAGTCCCTATATTGATTGAAACAATCACCAAGAATGTGGTATCAAAAGTTTGATAATTATATATTGAGACTTGATTTATCATGAAGTAAAATTGATTGCTATGTGTATTCCAGGTAGCTTAGTGAACATTGTATTTATGTATTATTGTATGTATATGATATGTTGTTGATTAGAGACAACAAGGAAATCATCAAGGATGTCAAAGCCTAGTTGTATTTCCATTTTGATACAAAAGACAATGTGCTACAAATTTTATTTTGGCCATGGAAATTAAAATATATTAGGACAATATAAGACTTTGATTGAGTCAAATAAAATATTGTTTAGGGGTTTAATATGAAGGAATATAAACCAACAAATGTCCCTATTATTGTAGGTGCAATTTTCGATGTTTTGAGAAAATATGGAAAGATTTAAACCATAAAATTTTTATCAATCAATCACTGCACATATGAATCTCATAAAACAAATTAGCCACATAAATCATTCATCCATATGAGACAAGATGTACCCTAGGAAAACCGTGGGAAAACCCTCCAATTACAAAGGATGAAAAACTCAGTAATTATTTGAGTATAATAGATGGAATTGCAGAGAATGGTTTAAAACACATTACAATATTTCTCAATAATAGATATCGCCTCAGTAGTAGAGAAGAGAGATGTATTAAAACTATGATAATAAACTTGTGAATGGTTCGACACTTTTACAACATGTTAAAAACCCTAACATGCATTAGATAGTGAACGGAGACATCAAGAATGATCTAGGATCATCAACATAGTGAATAGATAGTAAGAGGAGAATAAACTAGGAGAATTAAATATCACCATGCAAACAAAACTCCCTCCATCCAAAACATTAGCACCCTCCTTCACTGGTGCCAAGTTAGCACCTAGTATTCCACTCCATTCACATGACATGCACCTTTCCTTCAATTAGCGTCTTTAAGTGAATGTTAACTAAATTGAAGTGATATCAATATTCAATTGAATGCATGCTCACTAACCTAGGGGACTAACTAAAAGTTACAATGCTTCACCTTTAGTTCCATCCATGCAAATCACTTATTTATTATTACTAACTTTCCATTGATATTCTTAGTTAACTGAATGTTGATCACTTCGTTAACATACTATCGTAAGTGTCATCAATTCTTTAGCCTTAGTGCTGTCCATGCAAAAAATTTACATGGACCATTGTAAGTTTCTTTTAATTAAATGAAACACATAAACTTTAACTAAGGCACTGAATGAGGCATTAATATTTAACTGAATATTTTCAACTACATATTACTTATCTATATTTATGTAATTCAAATTATCTCTCTCTATGATTATATCTTTATCATTTATCATTTGTTACATGGTCCACGAGTGTATTTATTTTTCCATCTTATCATATTATACTCAGAAGAATTGTCACACATATTGATGATTATATATATTACCCTGGACCATATAGTCATATGCTAAAGTAATTCACTCTAGAGGTGATCATTCTATATAGGATACTTAATAGATTTATCCATATTGAATGACCATGGTTAGTAATATATCACATAGTATCACCACTTTAGCAAGTAAAATATGATGCATCAAAAAATGGAGGTCCACCTGAATGAATATCTATTTTGTGGATGACATCATTAGGATCATGACTTGATACAACATAAGTCTTTAGTATTGATACAACAAAAGACCATCTCCAGTTAAGGATATCCATCTCATAGGGTATTTCCTATGAGAGTCATCTACTTGATCCAACACAAGTCCATACTTGATACAACACAATATCTCAATATTGATACAACACAAGATCACAATACTAGCATCCGACCTCAACACATGAGGATATATATAGGACTTGATACAACACAAGTATCGACTGGCTACAACACAATTCTAGAGAAAAAATCTTGATGTTGTACAAACAACACTCCCTCTCAGTGAGGGATACATTCTTTGCTTTACCATGCATTTTCTGCCATACCAATATTATCTCGAAAGTATGTCAGCTTTGTCACTTAGAATAAGTTGTCCACACATTTGTAATATGCTCATTAGTAACTATGTACTGAAATTTCAATTTACAGGACAATGTCTCTATTGAAGTAAAAATTAATCTCAATGTTTTTTATCATAACACATCTCTAACTATATACACAGCTTGTTTAGATACACATACTCAACTAGATACACATACTCGGTTAGATACACATAGTCAACTGAATACACATGCAAAGTGTGGTAGCTCTCTCCAATCATCATAAGTATGGTCACTCTCTCAAGCCACCACAATATGGTAATGCTCTCCATTCATCACAAGTATGGTCACTCTCTCCAACCATCACAGTAACTTTCTTAGTTACTTTGCTTCTCAGATGATAGTACCATCTATAAAACATATTTTCTTCTATAGTAATCTCTAACATACATCTCACTTTTGTAGTACTAGCCACAATACACTTAGTTTTTTTAGTACTAGCTAGAATATACTAACATACATCTCGCTTTTGTAGTACTAGCCACAATACACTTAGTTTTTTTAGTACTAGCTAGAATATACATCACTCATATCAGACTAAAATAATAGTTGGATATCACAATAGGTATACCATGTATCAATTACAATAAAGAACCTATTGTAATGTCTCTCAAAGGTACTCAAACATATGCTTAGTAACAAACATAAAATACAAAAGGATTTCTAAGTACTTTAAGAAACTAACAAGCTACTTATACGTAGTAACATCATCTAGATCCGATCTAGAATGCATTATCTTTAAACTAGAAACTTGGATTTCATATCCATCATATACAACAACACAACAAAATGTGCAATATCATGCAGAAATAAAATCTCATCTTTTCTTTCAATATTCAACATCTGCTGACTTCTGGAATCTTCTACTATCTGAAGAAGTTCCCTGTGAGCTTTCCAATCTCTATGATTTTCTTCAAGGCTTGATCACTTTCATAGTGATTCCAAATTATTCTAGTTTTACCACAACACACCAACTACCTCTCCAAGAGTTTTAATTGTTCTGTGACAGTCTAGACTATA
The DNA here is from genome assembly GCA_001517045.1 of Pseudotsuga menziesii. Lineage (NCBI taxonomy): Eukaryota > Viridiplantae > Streptophyta > Pinopsida > Pinales > Pinaceae > Pseudotsuga > Pseudotsuga menziesii. Next base: position 82,576 of record LPNX010441840.1, read on the forward strand.
ACTCTTCTTGAATATCAATACTCTCTGAGACTTTGACTATGAATCTGCTCACATGTATTATTTCCACAAGATATACTACAACCCTAGGTTGTATGAGTCATGTACCATGTTTTTGTCCTATGCATGTCATCTAGCTTTCCTAGGCCTATTGTTTACCTTAGACTTTTTATCCTATGATTGATTTTCTCATGTTCCTTAGGTTTGGATTGTTTTCATTTTATTTCAAAATGTTTTGTGCATTTACAAATATTTTAGTTTTTAAACCTAAGCTCCTATAAATTAATTAAAGTATTTTCATATTTGAAAAGTTAGGATTTAATGATGTATTGCCTATGGTTAACACAAGCTAGCAGTGCATCTCATCATTCGTATGCATGCGTGCTTCCAACTTGCCGAGGTTAGTATTTTTGAGTAGGGTTACCAAAAAATCATGAACCTGATCAATTTTTGGGGCTTGTTCATGTTAGAGGGCCAAAAATTGGCTATGAATCTTTCTAAACTCAAAATATCTGTACCCTATCAGTATTACACTATTTATTTCTTGATGGTGTGATTCCTAGGAATGCAGTGTTTAATAAAGAGGCAGATTTAAAGGAAATATGGCACAAGCAGATGCCACCTTTAGCAAGGATAGTCTTCAAAAGTGGGATAAAAAGGATGGGTAACAGAAAGCTCTGAAATTTCTTGGTCGATAGACGAATAAATACTAATGGCATGGAGGAGAATGATCTATCAAAGGGTCTGATTGAAGTAGAAACTGTTAATACAAGTGAGGGAGTTGGATTTAACTAATTAATGATTAGATCCTTCATATCTCCGTCCACCAATCTAGTTCCATTGCCATTAGCTATTGTTTTCCTTGTCAGAATTCTGGCATTCTTGTTTTGCTCGGGGTTTCCTTATGATTCCCAACAATCAAGCTTTTAACATTTCGTGGTTTCAGAAAGCTTCACTGAATCACTCAATCAAGCTCTTCAGGAATGGAAATGGTAGCAGGAACGATAGATCTCGCTTCAAGAGTGGGAGGCAACATTTAGAAAGGCCAAATATGAACTTTTGTCAAAGAGTATAAAAAATATCACAAGGACTACGGTGGTGATGAAGACATGAGAAAATATAACTACACAGACATGGTAAATAAATACTATGATCTAGCTACCAATTTCTATGAGTATGGATGGGGAGAATCTTTTCATTTTTCTCATAGATGGAAAGGGAAGTCCTTTCGAGAAAGTATAAAGCGTCATGAACATTTTCTTGCTCTCCATCTTTGTTTAAAGCCTAGAATGAAGGTATTGGATGTTGGATGTGGTATAGAAGGTCCACTGAGAGAACTTGTTAGGTTCAGTTGGACTTTGATCATAGGATTAAATAACAATGCTTAACAAATATCAAGAGGAAAATAGCTTAATAGGAAATGTGGGCTAGACGAAAGCTATGATATTTTCAAGGGAGACTTCATGAATATGCCTTTCTCTGACGACACGTTTGATTAGATTATCTGAAGATAATTGTAAGCTTTGAAAAAATCACAGATTCACAAAGACAAGAATATCTTCTTAGTATCCAGATGCTTTCAATGATATTTCATATACATATATCAATGTTGAAAAGCCCAATGTCAAGAAGAATATCAGGTGCCAAGTGCCACATAATGTCCAGCATCCAAATGTCAAACCACCTGTCCTCATCGAACACTTTAATAGCTCCAAGTGTATGGGATCAAATAAGTTAACAAATATTTGAAGGTAATATTTTTCATATCCAGATTTGAGGAATTTTATCAGTTTCTTCAGGTATCATTTGTGAGCTGGCAGAGAAATTTGTGCAAATGAACAGTTGAAAGGGCCCAAAATTAGCATCAATGATCAACTCTATATTTTTTAGTGATTTAAGTATGAGGTGGAAAAGTATATCCAAGTTCAACAGTCAAGAGAATAACTTCATATCGTTTGCAATTAATTTGAAATCATTTTTATGAGAATTTGTGTTGATGTAATCTTCTATAAAATACTGTCATTTGTAAAGTAATGGAGACACACATGGGGGTCGGATATGCTTGTAGCTTGTATAGTCCTCAATTGCTTTACTTGTGTAAGAATTTATTTGTTTTATGAATGACAATTATCTGTATGGAGCTAGGTTTTAAAACTTTATATTGTGTGTATATTCTCTAGTTCTGTTTGAACCCTTGTTTACATTTTCGTTTATGTAGATGTTTTCTATGTAGATGCTCTTATTTGCAAGTGGATATTTATGCGTATTGATGTTTGAAATGTTATTTTGAGAACCAATACTTTTACATATGATGCACTGATGGATTGTTTGTTTTACCCTTGTATTTTTAATCTTTGAAATCTATCTCTTGAATACTATAACGTTTTTCTGTCATTCCTTTTGCAAAATTTTATCCTTATACATGTATCATCTGAAGTTTTCAGATTTTTTGTTCTCTGTATCTAGATTTCTATTATCTGATTTTTACATTTTTATCCACAAAACCACAAAAAAAATCCTTAAAATATGAGGTGCCTAAACACTACTATCTCATAGTCTAGTTAGCATACTTTAGGATAAACATATTTTGGCGACCATACTGGGGAGGAAGCATACAAGTTATTCCTTGGTTCAATATTGACAATGATTAGATCTAGTATTTAATGGTGAACAAGGGCTGTTCACACGCTTTAGACTACATTTTTTTCACCAGGAGGTTCCACTAGAGGAAGGGACCCATTGACAAAAAAGAGATGAAGAAGCTAAATGGAAATACCAGGTATCATCTTGCTAGTTTCCTCTACAAACTTTTTCTCTTATTCATCAGTTCATTCCTGTATTTCCCTTTGAATATAAAAAGGATCATCTTGTGTTTTGTTTATTCGGATGATCATCAACCTAATTTTGAATATCAATCTTTAGAACAAGAAAATTTGCATCCTCCTTATGTTGTTTATGTTAATCGTATATCTTCACCCCATCATGTTCATAAGGATGAGCTTTGTATTCAAATCCTTTCTGAGTTTGATCATCCATGTAACCTTGAGGAGATTGAAACTGATTCAAAACTTTCTCGGATCTCAACACCTTATGCCATTATTAGTGAACCATGCCATTAGCCTATTAATTCTCATGTTCATACTACTATTTTTCAAACTAAAATTAGAAATAAGTTGTTTAAACATTTGAGGCTGCCATATCACCTTAATCCTTATCCTCTTGATTTCTTTGAGTATCTTCCCCAGTTTTCTGGAGAAGATCATATTTCAGCTGAAAAGCACTAGGAATATTTTCAGAATTTCATTGATAATTTTGAAATGGTACATGAGGATGTTGTTTTAAGGTTGTTTTCCAAGTATTTGGTTGGGGATGCTTCTTTGTGGTTTAAAAATATAGAAGTCGGTTCTATTGGTTCATGGGTTAAGTTATATAATTCTTTTTCAAGATATTGGAGAGAGAACAGGACTTTTGATCAATACCTTACTGATTCTTTCACTTCAAAGAGAGTAAAGGAAGATGATTTGGATGTCTTGAACAGAAGGTTTTACAATGTTTATCATAGTATTCCCTTGGAGATTAGGCCCACTGAGATTGCTACCATGGTATATTATGTTATGGCTCGGCATTCAGATCTTGTTTTTCTCTGATTAGAGAGGAAATCATCATCTTTAAGAAAATTTTGTGAAGATGCAAAAGGAGTGGAGGAGAACATCCGTGCTTCCAGAAGGATTCAGGATCCATTTTATTGTGAATATATGCATGAGGAGGAGAAGGAAGACTGTCAGTATGTTTCATATTTTGAGCAGGAAGACGGTAAGTATAGATCGGATCTGGAACAACAGCAATGATGTAATTATATTTTAGAGTTGGATAAGAGTTCTTTAGCATTTGTGGATTATTATATGGACATGTATGCATATAAAGTTTATGATTAGTTTTCAAACCATGTTGAGTACACAGTAACTGATGATTGCTTGGATAGTTACATCTTTTTAGCTGATCATAATCAATGTGTTTCAAACACTGCTTCACCATTATCTTATGATCATTTTTATGAAGAGGAAGTCAGTTCTCCTCAGCATCTTAATGTTGATATAGGAACTCAGTTCCCATTATTGACTTATGATGAGCTTAGGGAACATATTTTTTCAAAAGAATAATATTTACAAGGAGAGAATGAAGTTGAAGATATTTATATCAATCATATGCATGAAGAAAAAAATTAGTAGAACTCAGATCTCATTGTTCAAGAATTTGAGGTTGTCTTCGATCATAACAAAACAAGTGATGTTCATGGGTTATTTCAAGAGGATTATAGGTTCATGAATGAATCAGAAATTGTAGATTAGTCGTACAGTCTTCTATATCAGCTAAAACTCTGTCATGTTTTTCAGGATCCAGTGGCCATTTACATAGACTCACAGTTTTCAAAAACTTTCATCCTTCTAGAATTTGAAATCAAAGTAGAACATGATTTTCAAATTAAATTTCTACTTCAAATGATAAGTTCTTCTTTGATTTCTATCTACCTGCAAGAAGTTGTTAAAATTGGTTGGATGTTATCATGGATTCACTAGAAGTATGATTATTCATGATTAGTTTGTTTCTACCGATTAGAAGTAGGAGTAGGCAGAATAATATGCTCGCCATACGAGCATGTAGATTCTTTTCACTGTGTTGGTTTACAATAGTACTTTGTCATTTCAGAAGTGCATATTCAAAGTTTGAAAAGTTGCAGAGATTTGGTAAATGACTCCATAGCCCAATGGATTAGTAGCATTTATGAGTTTTGGTTGACAGAAAATAAAGGCACTTGGTCTAGAGTTCTTAACAAATCATAGGGAAATTCCATCCCTAGATGGAGCCAATGTTTGTCCTAGGTATTTCAACTAGTTTTCCTAGGCCTATAGTTTACCTTAGACTCTTTATCCTATGATTGATTTTCTCATTTTCCTTAGGTTTGGATTATTTTGATTTTATTTCAAAATGTTTTGTGTGTTTACAAATATTTTAGTTTTTAAACCTAATATCCTATAGATTAATTAAAGTCTTTTCATTTTTACAAAGTTAGGATTTAATGATGTATTTCCTATGGTTAACACAAGCTGGCAGTGCATCTCATCATTCGTATGCATGCGTGCTTCCAGCTTGCCGAGGTTAGTTTTTTTGTGGAGGGTTACCAAAAAATCAAGAAGTTGATAAATTTTTGGGGCTTGCTCCTATTAGAGGGCCGACAGTTGGCTATGAATCTTTCTGAACCCAAAAGCTATATACCATATTAGTATTATACTCTTTATTTCTTGATGGTGTGATTCCTATCAATGCAGTGTTTAATAAAGAGGGGTATTTAAAGGAAATATGGCACAGGCAGATGCCACAGTTAGCAAGGATAGTCTTCAAAAGTGGGATAAAAAGTATGGGCAACAACAAGCTCTGAAATTTTGTGGCCAATAGAAGAGGAAATACTAACAGCATGGAGGAGAATGATCCATCAAAGGGTCTGGTTGAAGTAGAAACTGTTAAGACAAGTGAGCAAGTCGGATTTAACTAATTAACGATTAGATCCTTCATATCTCTATCCACTAATCTAGTTTCATTGTCATTAGCTATTTCCTGCCTTGTCAAAATTTTGTCATTCAATTTTTTCTCAGGGTTTCCTTATGATTCCCCACAGTCAAGATTTTAACATTTCACGGTTTCAGAAATCTTCACTAAATCGCTTAATCAAGCTCTTCAGGAATGGAAACGGTAGAAGGAATGATATATCTTGCTTCAAGAGTGGGAGGCAACATTTAGAAAGGCCAAATATAAATTGTTTTCGAAGAGTATAAAAAATATCACAAGTACTATGGTGGTGATGGAGACATGAGAAAATATAACTACACAGACATAGTAAATAAATACTATGATCTCACTACCAATTTCTATGAGTATGAATGGGGAGAATCTTTTAATTTTTCTCATAGATGGAAAGGTAAGTCCTTTCAAGAAAGTATAAAGCACCATGAACATTTTCTTGCTCTCCATATTTGTTTAAAGCCTAGAATGAAGGTATTGGATGTTGGATGTGGTATAGGAGGTCCACTGAGAGAACTTGTTAGGTTCAGTTGGACTTTGGTCATAGGATTAAATAACAATGCTTACCAAATATCAAGAGGAAAAGAGCTTAATATGTAATGTGGGCTAGATGAAAGTTGTGATTTTGTCAAGGGAGACTTCATGAAGATGCCTTTCTCCAACGACACATTTGATTAGATTATCTGAAGATAATTGTAAGCTTTAGCAAAATCACAGATTCACAAAGACAAGAATATCTGCCCAGTATCTATATGCTTTCAATGATATTTCATATACATATATCAATGTTGAAAGGCCCAATGTCAAGAAGAATATTAAGCGCCAAGTGCCACACAATGTCCATCATCCAAATGTCAAACCACCTATCCTCATCGAACGCTTTAATAGCTCCAAGTGTATGGGATCAAATAAGTTAACAAATATTTTAAGGTAATATTTTTCATATCCAGATTTGAGGAATTTTATCAGTTTCTTCAAGTAGCATTTGTCAGGTGGCAAAGAAATTTGTGCAAATGAACAGTTGAAAGGGCACAAAATTAGCATCAACGATCAACTCCATATTTTTAGTGATTTATTAAGTATGAGGTGGAAGAGTATATCCAAGTTAAATAGTCAAGATAATAACTTTATATTGTTTGTAATTAATTCGAAATCATTTTTATGAGACTTTTTGTTAATGTAATCTTCTATAAAATACCGTCATTTGTAATGTAATGGAGACACACATGGGGGTCGGATATTCTTGCAGCTTGTACAATCCTACAAATGCTTTACTTGTGTAAGAATTTGTTTGCCTTATGAATGACAATTATATGTATGGAGATAGGTTTTAAAACTTTATATTGTGTCTATATTCTTTGGTTTCGTTTGAACCCTTGTTTACATTTTCGTTTATTGAGGTATTTTCTATGTATATGCTCTTGTTTGCAAGTGGATATTTATGCTTATTGATGTTTGAAATTTTATTTTTAGCGGCAATAATTTTACATATGATGCATTGATGGACTGTCTGTTTTATCCTTTTATTTGTATGCTTTGAAACGTATCTCCTGAATACTATAACGTTGTTCTGTCATTCCTTTTGCAAATTTTTATCCTTATACATGTATCATCTGAAGTTTTCATATTTTTTGTTCTTTGTATCTAGGTTTCTATTATCTGATTTTTACATTGTTATCCACAAAACCACAAAATCAGTCCTTAAAATCTGAGGTGTTTGAACACTGTTATCCCATAGTCTAGTTAGAAGACTTTTGGATAAACACCATGACTAACTAGTGCATATTTATCTATTTTTTCCTGTGAAGACACATCAACACTCCCTCTTCAACTAGTGGATTCTTTCTTGTTCTAGAACCAAGTTTGTCGTGGAAAGAGACTTAGTAAGAATCTTGACAATATTGCTCGTCTATGGGTATGTACCATGTCTCAGATATCACTGAATATGAACCTCATAAATATTTACTTCTTTTACACAATATTCTATCTAGAGAAACATATGTGATTATCCTCAATCATTGCACTAGTCAGAATCCACATATTCTTGAAACTTTATTTCACTGACCGAGACATATCTAAGTCCACATATACTTGTACAAAGTAGGTACCACAACACATGATTTTTTGTACATTTCTATGTACATATTGCAAATCATATAATCAATCATGGTGCCAACCAAATACATCTCAACTAACGTTTCATATCCTCCAAAACCGATTTAAAAATTATCCAATTCAGATTTATCTTCGTATGTGTGGCCATGGGATTACAGTCCATCATCCTCAAACTCTTCAAGATCTTCTACTATTTATTTTCCTTAACTAAGGAAAATATCATCTACTCACTACCACACCTCTAATATCAAGAATCACAACAAAATTTCTTGAATAGAATTCTCAACTTCCTTCTAGATATAGGCATCCTGCATGTATCCTCTTAACATGAGGTACATCAAGTAGTTTCATTGCTTCCTTAGGAGATAGAGAATCTAGCTTATCCCTCTCACCATTTAAATGTGAGAATCATAATCTGGGTCCTCCATCACAGAGACTCGTGCTCATCTATTTTTGAATCTCTTCTTGTCATATGAATGTAAATAAGATAATTTAATTATCTTTATGTTTCTCCATACGTCTCCGAATAATATTGGGATTCTATTCATACTTCTTCCTAAGAAACATAGGAACCTCTTGATCTTCTCTTTTTCAGGATCAGTCATTGGAATGACTTCACATTCATGTCATTCTCTTATTGTATTTTAGGGAATATATTTTTTCCTTATCTCTTATTGTTTTACGTGAGCTCCCTCTTGATATCTACACCCTTGCAGAGAATACCGAAGTCCTTATTTACTCACAGCAACTTTAAAATAATGCAAAAATACTTTTATGCAATAGGTATTGAGTATCTTTATGAGAAATAAATATCTCATGCATACAAGAGTGAATTTTATTCTTCACTAAAGGAAATACTCCTTTTAATAATCCTTTTTCTCGAATGATTTATTTTGAGAAGGTTCACCTCCTTCTACAGTGGTGAATGAAAGAATCATTTATTATTCTTTATTGCATGGCACTCTCTTACATTATGAACCTTCCTTTGACAATAGTATCACCAAACCTTGGTTTTTCCAAAATATTTATTAAACTCCTTCTTCAAATGAACGAACTTCTTTGGAGTGAAATATTTCCTCCCTTTCTTCATTCTTTCTATGAGAGAAAGATTCTCTTCATTTTGTGCATGTTGTATTTCTCTAGACGTGCCCTCTTATTGGATGCAATCATGTCACATCCTCTCAAATATTGAATTCCCTTCTTGGTCATTTTCCACAACCAATAATGTCTCCCATGCAGATGGGATACCATCATGTGGTTTGAAGAAGATCATCTTCTTTTGTTACCACTCCAAACTAACAATATTGGTTCTTCTTGAAGATGATGTGTGTTTCTTGGATGTGGGATCCTCCACCACTATGAGCATGATCCCATGAAGGTAATATTCCTTCAATATGTCCAATACCCTCTCCTTCCATGTGTTGAAGTTTTAAGTACCTTCAAGATGGTCCTCAAGTCAAATGCATATCGATGGCATGGATCTCAAACTTCTCTCAACTCCTCAAGATCGTGTAGCCTTTTGTTTGTTTCAAAAAAACTAAGCTCCTTGATTCCCTATTCTCTTATATCATGTCAATGTTTTGAGAAAATATGTATAGCTTCAAACTTTAAAATTTTTATCAATCAATCACTGCACATATGAATCTCATAAAAAAATAGCCACATAAATCATTCATCCATTAGAGACAATATGTACTCTGGGAAAAACCTCCAAATACAAAGGATGAAAAAATCAATAATTCTTTGAGTATAATAGATAGACTTGCAGAGAATGGTTTACAACACATTAGAATATTTCCCTATAATAGATATCACCTCAACAGTAGAGAAGAGATATCCTTTAAAACTATGATAATAAACTTGCGAAGTGATCAACACTTTAATAACAAGTCAAAAACCCTAGCATGCATTAGATAGTCAATGGAGACATCAAGAATGATCCAGGATAATCAACATAATGAATAAATAGTAAGAGGAGAATCAATTGGGAGAATTAAAATATCACCATGCAAACAAAACCCCCTTCATGCAAAACACTAGCACCCCTCCTTCACTAGTTCCAAGTTAGCACCCAATATTCCACTCCATTCACAATATATGCACCTTTCCTTAAATTAGGGTCTTTAATTGAATGTTAACTGAATTGAACTGGTCTCAATCTTCAACTGAATGCATGCTCACTAAGTTATGGGAATAACTAAAAGTTACAGTTCTTCACCTTTAGTGCCATCCATGCAAATCACTTATTTAGTATTACTAAATTTGCATGGATCTTCTTATTTAAATGAATGTTGATCACTTAGTTAACATACTATCTTAAGTGTCATCTATTTTTTTATCCTTTGTGTTTCCATGAAAAAAATTGCACGGACCATTGTAAGTTCCTTTTAATTAACTAAAACATATAATCTTTAACTGGGGCACTGATTGATGAATTAATATTTAATTGAATCTTTTCAACTATATATTTCTTATCTATCTTTAGGTAATTCAAATTATCTCTCTCTATGATGATCTCTTTATCATTTATCATTTATTGCATGGTCCACATGTGTATTTATTTATCCATCTTATCATATTATACTTAGAATATTTGTCACACATACTGATGATTATATATATTACGTTGGGCCATATAGTCATATGCTAAAGTAATTCACTCTAGAGGTGATCAGTATCTATAGGATACTTAATATATTTATCCATCTCTAATGACCATGGTTAGTAATATATGATATGGTATCACCACTTTAGAAAGTAAAGCATGCCACCAAAACAAAATGGAGGTCCACCTGAATGAGTATCCATTTTGTGTATGACTTCATTAGGATCATGAATTGATACAACACAAGTATCCAGTATTGATACAACACAAGACCATATCCAGTTAAGGATATCCATCTCATAGGGTATTGTCTATGAGAATCATTGACTTGATCCAACACAAGTCCATACTTGATACTACACAAGTCTACAGTCTTGATACAACACAAGATCATCGTACTAGCATCCCACCTCAACACATGAGGATATACATAGGACTTGATACAACACAATTCCCAACTTGATACAACATAAGTCTAGAGAATGACTCTTGATGCTGTACAAACAATAGTCCCTCTCAGCGAGGGAGAAATTCTCTACTTTACCAGGCATTTTTTTCCATACCAATTTTATCTCGAAAGTATGTCAACTTTGTTACTGACAGCGGCTTATACACACATTTTCAATATGCTCATTAGTAACCATGTACTTAAATTTCACTTTACATGACAATGTCTGTGATGAAGTAAAACTTCATCTCAATGTGTTTTATCATAACACATCTCCAACTATATACACAGATCGATTAGATACGCATACTCTATTGGATACACATACTCATTTATATACACATACAAAGTATGGTAATTCTCTCCAATCATCATAAGTATGGTCACTCTCTCCAACCACCACAATATGGTAATTCTCTCCATTCATCACAAGTATGGTCACTCTCTCCAACCATCCCAGTAAATTTCTTAGTTACTTTGCTTCTCACTTGATAGTGCCATCTATAAAACATAGTTGCTTCTATATTACTCTTTGACGTACATCTTGCTTCTATAGTACTAGACACAATACACTTAACGTTTTTAGTACTAGTTGCAGTATACATCACTTATCTCAGGATAAAACAATACCTAGATATCACAATATGTATACCATGTATCAATTACAATAAAGAACCTATTATAATGTCTCTCAAAGGTACTCAAACATATGCTTAGTAACAAACATAAAATACAACAAGTCTTATAAGTACTTTGAGAAACCAATCAACTACTTATACGTAGTAGCATCATTTAGATCCAATCTGGAATGCAGTTTCTCTAAACTAGAAACTTGGATTTCATATCCGTCATATACAACAACACATAACAAAATTTGTAATATCATGCAGAAATAAAATCTCATCTTTTATTTCAATATTCAACATTTGTTGACTTTTGGAATCTTCTGCTATCTGAAGAAGTTTTATGTGAGCTTGGCATTCTCTATGATATTCTATTTTTACCACAACACCCCAACTACCTCTCCAAGAGGTTTAATGGGTATGTACGATGTCTCGGATATCACTAACTAGGAACCTCATAAATATTTACTTCTTTTACACCATCCTCTATATGGAGAAACATATGTGATCTTCCTCAATCGTTGCACTAGACAGAATCCACATATTCTTGAAATTGTATTTCACTGACCGAGACATATCTAAGTCCACATACACATGTACCAAGTAGGTACCACAATACATGATTTTTTGTACATGTATATCTGCATACTGCGAAGCATATAATCGATCATGGTTCCAACTAAATACATCTCAATTAACATTTCGTATCTTCCAAATACGATTTAAGAATTATCAAATCCATATTTATCTTCATATGTGTGGCCATGGACTTACAGTCCATCATCCTGAAACTCTTGAGGATATTCAACTATTTATTTTCCTTAACTACAGAAAAGATCATCTACTAACTAACACACCTCTAATCTCAAGAATCACAACAAGATTTATTGAATACAGTTCTCAAGTTCCTTCTGGATATAGGTATCTTGTAGGTATCCTCTTAACATGAGGTACATCAAGTAGTTTCATCGGTTCCTCGGGAGCTAGAGAATCTAGCTTATCCCTCTCACCATTTGAATGTGAGAATCATAATATGGGTCCTCCATCATGAAGACTCATGCTCATCTATGTCTGAATCTCTTCTTGTCATATGAATGTAAATAATATAATTTAATTATCTTTTGAATTCTTCATATCTCTCAAAATAATATTAGGGATTCTATTGTCAATTCTTCCTAAGAAACATAGGAACCTCTCAATCTTCTGTCTTTTAGGATCAGTCAATGGAATGACTTCACATTCATGGAATTCTCTTCTTATATCTCATGGCATAGAGTTTTTCCTCATCTCTTTTTTTTGTGATCTCCCTCTTGACCTATACACCCTTGCAGAGAATACCGAAGTCCTTCTTTACTCACTGCAACTTTAAAATAATTTAAAATACTTTTATGCAATATGTAGTGAGTCACTTTTTGAGAAGTAAAGATCCCATGCATACAAGAGTGAATTTTCTTCTTCACTAAAGGAAAAAATATTTTTGATAATCCTGTTCCTCAGATGATTTATTTTGAGAAGGTGCATCTCCTTCTACAACGGTGGATGCATGAAGCCTTTATTATTATTTCTTGCATGGCACTCTCTTAAATTATGCACCTTCCTTTGACAATAGTATCACCGAGCCTTGGAATTTCCAAAATATTTATTGAACTCCTTCTTCTCTGAATGAACTAACTTCTTTGGAGTGAAAGGTTTCCTCCCTTTCTTCATTCTTTCTATGAGGGAAAAATTATCTTCCTTTTGTGCATGTTATCCTGCCCTAGATGTTCCCTCTTCTTGAATGCAATCATGTCACATGCTCTCGAAATTGTGATTCTCTTCTTGGTAATTTAGCACAACCAATAATTTCTCCCATGCATATGTTATACCATCATGTGGTTTGAAGATGATAATCTTCTTCTGTTACTACTCCAAACTAACAAGCTTGGTTCTTCTTGAATATGATGTATGTTGCTTGGATGTGAGATATTCCATCACTATGGGCATGGTCCCATCAAGGTCGTATTCCTTCAATATGTACAATACCCTCTCCTTCCATGTGTTGAAGTTTGAATTACCCTCAATATGTTCTTCAGTTCAAATGCATATCAATGACATGGATCTCAAACTTCTATCAACTCCTCAAGATCATGTAGCATTTAGTTTGTTTCACAAAAATAAGCTCCTTGATTCCCTATTATCTAATACCATGTCTATGTTTTCAGAAAATATGTATAGATTCAAACTTTAAAACATTTATCAATCAATCACTACACATATGAATCTCATAAAAAAACCAGCCACATAAATAATCCATCCATTAGAGACAAGATGTACCTTGGGAAAACCTTCCAAATACAAAGGATGAAAAACCCAACAATTATTTTAGTATAATATATAGACTTGTAGATAATGGTTTACAAAAAAATAGCATATTGTTCGATAATATATATCACCTCAATATTAGAGAAGAGATATCCACTAAAAATATGATAATAAACTTGCCCAGTTCCCAACAATTTAATAGCAAGTCAGAAACCCTAGCATGCATCAGATAGTGAATGAATACATAAAGAATGCTCTAGAAGCATCAACATATAAGATACGTCAAGAGGAGTATCATCTAGGAACATGAAACTCTCACCATGCAAACAAAAATCCCTCCATGTAAAACATTAGCACCCTTCCTTCATTGGTGCCACGTTAGCACCTAGGATTCCACTCCATGCACAAGATATGTGTCTTTCCTTCAATCAGGGTCTTTAACTAAATATTAAATGAATTGAACTAATCTCAATATTTAACTGAATGCATGCCCAATAATTTAGGGGGCTAACTAAAAGTTATAGTGCTTCACATTTAGTGCCATCCATGGAAATAACATATTTACTATTATTAAATTTGCATGCATCTTCTTAGTTAATTAAATGTTGCTCACTTAGTTAATTGACTATCTTAAGTGTCATAAGTGCTTCACCCTAGTGTCATCAATGAAAAACATTCGCATATACCATTGCAAGTTTCTTTTAATCAACTGAAACACGTAAGCTTTAATCGAGGCGTTGATTGATGCATTCATATTTAACTAAATCTTTACAACTGTAGTTTTCTTATCTATCTTTAGGAAATTCAAATTCTCTCTCTCTATGCTTATCTCTTTATCATTTATCATTTACTGCATGGTACACATGTGTATTTTTTATTCATCTTATCTAATTATAGTTAGAATAATTGTCACACATACTAATGATCATATATATTACCCTCTAACATATATTCATATGTTAAAGTAATTCACTCTAGAGGTGATCAGTCTCTACATGAGACTTAATAGCTTCATCCATCTTGAATGACCATGGTTATTAATATATCACATAGTATCACCAATTTACCAAGTAAATCATGCCACCTCAAAAAATGGAGGTCCACCTGAATAAGTATCCATTTTCTGTATGACTTCTTTAGGATCATGGCTTGATACAACATAAGTCTCCAATATTGATAAAAAAAAATACCATCTCCAGTTAAGGATATCCATCTCATAGGGTATTTTCTATGAGAATAATTGAATTGATACAACACAAGTCTAGCCTTGGTACAAGACTAGTATATATTCTTGATAAAACACAAGAAATCAATATTGATACAACACAATATCACAGTACTAGAATCCCACCTCAAAACATGAGGATATAGATGGGACTTCATACAACACAAGTCCGGATAATGAATCCTGAAGTTGTACAAATAGCAACAATGTTATCTACTAATCAATGTCCAAAGACTTAAGAGAGTGTATAATGAATTTCAGTTGTTCCCTCTATTAGTGATATTAAAACATTGGTATAATCTATGTTATGTACTAGATCAGACATTTCCCATGCAATCGAAGTTTTAAGAAGGTATATCTCAAAAGAAAGGAAGGAACATTAAACACAAGTAAATAGGGTATTCATATATTTGTTTGGCACTTCAAGTTATGCAATATATTACTAAGTAAGACATGAACCTCATAGCAGTATAGATATGCAAGGATTTTTTTTATGCAGTTAGGCTAGTGATATTTGCCACCAAATACCTACAAATGATCTTATTTTAACATATTTGTTGAAGCAATCAGTTGCATGAGTAAGCAGCAAGGTGTAGTTTCATTGTTAACTATAGAAGTTGAATACATGGCATCAACTCATGGATTTAAGGAATCCATATGGTTTCAAATATTGATTTTGTTCAAAAAGAATTGAGAATAGATTGTAACAACTGAAGTGCAAATTTTCTATCAAATAACCCTCCTTACCATTCCAAGACAAGACATATTAATTTATAATACCATTTTGTTTGAGCCATGGTTGAATATAACAAATTATTTTTGGAGAAGGTTCATATTTTGAAGATTGTTTTAGAATCATTAACAAAACCTATTAGTATTCAAAATTTGTCTTAGTCTAGAGAACCAATTAGCATCGCTTCTCTTAGAAACTAATTTCATGGATGCTTCCCCTTTCCCGCCTTGTAATGAAGGATAGAAAAATGTGTGAGAATGTTGGAAATGTGTTGTATTATATGTAGGTTACCAAATAAAATATGGTTAGTGGAGTGTAGGGGGTTAGTTCCCATAAAATAATTATTTTGGGTCCTTTCCATTTGTTTTCAACCAATGATTTTTCATCCCATTGTAAATTAATTTCGATTAGGGAATAATAGTTCTAATCTAATCTGGATAAATGATTTAGGGTTTTGGATTCTATAATATTATATTGTAAAAAAAATACATAATAAACTAAGATAAAGAGGATAAAGAGTGGAGAGACTCTTAGGTAGGATGGTTTTCCCATTTTTGGGTTTCCAATGTGAATCTTAGTGTATTGAGTGTGTGATCAATTGTTAATTTTTGTGTTGTATATTTTGTTTGGAATTTATTTTATTATGAGGGTTCATCAAAACTATCCATTAATTACTTAATACATTATCTTTCTACTCTTTGATGTGAATTTATCAAAATATATATAACATAAAGGTTTGAAATGTTATGTAATGACAGGAGAAAAAATCATTGGGATCACATAAAAAAAATTAAATAGTCAAGTTAAGATTAAATGTCAACGAGTAATTTTTGAAGAAATAATTAATACTTGTGATGTCTGATGATGAGAATATATAAAAAAATTATAATACACAAAATTATACGTATGAATTGAATATGAAGACAAAGAGAGAATTTAGGGACAAGAATCTCATGGAGATCACTTAAGAGATTCAAGGATATGTTTTTTGAAATAGTTATGGAGATGTTTGATCAACAATTCTTGTAATGATATGGCTGCTATGGTCACCTATTCATATATAAGTGACATCATTGTACTCTATTGTATCATGAGATAATTATAGACCAATATAATGTGAGTGTATGTGTTCTTATGGTCTGTTTTTTGTGTGAATGTGTTTGCGTTGGATTCCACAATTCCAAACAATTTGAACATTTAAGGCACTACAACCAAACGATGTCAATATTTGTGTAAGAGATAACTATATAAGTGTTATACGTAAAACTCGTCATCAGCATGTGATAAGACCCCAAACTTCAGTATTGCCCTCAATCCCAAATTGTGAAGCAAGAACATTGGTCTAAATATCAATTTTCTATATGAAAATCTAGCACCGCCTTTGCCCTTTAGTCAAAAAGTGGTACCTTCTTTAGCACCACCTCAACTCATTTGGAAGTAAGTGATGGCACCTCCTTTACCCTTTAAGCAAGGCATGCTTCTGCCCATAACCGCTCTGTCATGGTGAACAAGGAGCGATGCCCTTGGTAAAAAGTGAAAAAGAGAGTTTCTCACGAAGCTTCTCGAAATAAGGCTTCGTGGCACCCTTATCTTTGATCACTAGGGTCAATTGGGCTCAATATCCATCCTTGTAGGATCTCCTATCCACCTCACCCACCAATTTCTCAACCATCCCTATCCATTCCAATCCTATAAAAGAAGGCTCAATCTCCATGGTTGAGGAGGGAGTAATGTTATGTTGTTACTTTGATATTCTGGCCTAAGTCATTCAAAGAACTTGAGGGAGCAAGTTGGAGCTATCGGAGAGAAGATGTTATCTTTGTGAAAGATCATACCAACACTAAGGTATAGGTTGTAAACTCTTTCTTCATTTTATTAATATAAAGTTGGTTCCTTTCCCATATACTTGTTATGTTATAATCTTGCATGTTTATTGTCAAATTCCTTAGTCATTGACATAGATCTATAGATGATGTTTCGGTATCTTTGATCTCTTGTGTGCTTGATTTGTTTATGCAATTTTTTCCTTGGAGACATTTTTTCATAAGAAAAGAAGCACATCACTCCATCAAAGATTGCATTCCATGTGTTTATAGCTTCTAGGGAAAGTCTTCTAGCCTTATTGTGAACCATTTGTTCTAGATCTGAACCATTCATACCAGGAACAACTTTTGTCCACAGAAGATGTAAAAAAATGTTAGAATAATCAACCCATAGTTACCCATATTTTACATTAATTAAATCATTTTTTTCTTATTCCTAGAATCCTATATTCCCTCTCTATGCTAGTTGACTTCTACATGTTCCTAGAAGTCAATACTTGCTCAACTCGGTCATGGAGTGCTTTGGAATCATCCTGGAAAAATATTTTGCATGTATGCTCTATTCCTGGTTCCTTAAACCACATATCTACTTTTTCTGAAAGTTGCCTTTCTTTACAGTTGTTTTAAGGCATAAAGGAAAAGCTATGCTAGGGGAACTTGCCTTGTTTTTTGAACACATCATCCTCCTTCCTTTTCTCCATACAAAAGCATGAATGAGTTGTATTTCCACCACATATTATATTTCCCACTTGATTTAGCTAATTCATGAGGATCTTCATAGATTTGGAAAGTCCTTTTTGCGCATATGGGGGATTTGACTTGTTTTAGTAAGCCCGCTTCTTGACCAATTCGAATAGAAACGTAGTGATTTTGAATCTCCTATGTAATTATATATTTGATAAGACTATTACTTCATATGGTTGTATAACGTACACTTATCCAATACAGGATTAATTTATGCTCCAATTTCAGTCTCCTTTTGTGTGAATTTTTCATGTTTGATTAGCAATTTTGTGAGTGTCATTGATCTATCTATTGGGTTCAATTTCCACATGGTATTAGACCCTTTATATATCAATTTCTCTCCTTCCAAATTGTTATTGCAGGTTCAACATCACTGACTAGGAGCACATTCTACTAACTGAAGGGAACAGGAGCTGAGATATGGACCAATCTCAAAGGATCGTCTTGAATCCATTCAATTTATTTGAATGAAAAGATAAGATGGAGATATTTTTGAGAGAAAAAGGTCTCTACAGGGTTACCATGGCTATTGAGGCAGAACCCAATGTAGCTGCAGAGAAAAAAATGGTACAACAGGAGGGATGAGGCCTATGGTATTTTGTGTCTGAGTATTTCAAGAGACCTCATCTTTCATATTGATTCATTGAAATCTCCTAATGAGGTGTGGGAGAATATTGAAGATATTTTTGGAAATATATATGAGATTAGAGGACATCAAATTAAGAATGAATTGATCTCCTTGAATCCCAGTAGCTTCGAATCATTGCAACTCTGTTTTACCAAGTTTAAGGCCCTTGTTTTGCAGTTAAAACAATGTGGGATTGAAAAGAAGGAGGAGCAACTATTTTTGACCATTCTCTCAAATCTTGGTCCTAAATACTCAGTGTTTGTTTCAACCTTCTATGCCACTAAATTAATAGATCAAACCTAGAATATTCCTAAGCTTGTTGAGTTCATGGAATTCCACACTCAGGAGCAAGATAAATTGGTGATGATGGGCACCATCAAACCTTACAAAGACCAATATTTGGTTTCTTGAGATTCAAAGTTGGATTAAAAAAGCAATAAAAAATATAAAAATCCACTTGAACAAAAGAGAGACAAGGAAAAGTCTCAAGAGGAGTCCTCAGGCTCCAAGAAGAACCCCCAGAAGAAGAAGAACAAAGGAGAAATGAGAAAGTGTGCACACTGTAGTAAGGGATATCATCTTGAGAGATATTATATGAAAAATAATATAGACTCTGTTGACCCAACTCCTAGAGAAGAAAACATCTTCATTCCTGATTGCTCAAAGAAGAGGGAAGGAGGATCAAATTCAGAAGACGAGGATATTATACATGCCTTGGTTGCTAGCACCTCAAGCTCACCTAGTTTCATCATTGATTCTGGAGCTTCCAGACATATGGTTTTGAAAAAAGAGATCTTCTCTTCTCTTGACATGTCGAAAGGTCCACCAATAGTTTTGGGAGATAACTCTCTGACTGACAGTATGGGAAAGGGTAGAATTGATCTTGACCATGGTAATTACAATAATGTGTTGTATGTTCTAGGTCTTGCCGCTAATCTCTTGTCAGTGTATCAGATGACTTACACTAGGTCTCCAAATAAATTCATCTTCTCCCCCAAAATCACTGATATTTTGAATGGTAAATTCATAGCAAAAGGTGTTGTTGATCACACTTCGAAGGTATACAAGTTTTCCCATTTTCTACCCTACTCAAACCCCTCTGCTCTTCTTACTCATGCTAATGAAGCAATTAAGATTTGGCATGAAATATTTGGCCATATTAACTACAAGTATATTTCCAATTTGAGTGAAAAAGACATGGTTATAGGGTTACCAAAGATCAAGTTTTCTGAGGGATTCTGTCAAGGCTGTATCCTAGGAAAACACCCAGAGCACAAGTATGAGAGAGCTAGTCATGAGAGAACCTCTGCACCTCTTGAGTTGATCCACAATGACATTGCTGGTCCATTCCCTCATATGTCCATGATTCAAGCCAAATATGCACTCACCTTCATAGATGACTTTTCCAGGTATTGTTGGGTTCACTTCCTAAAGCATAAGTCTGAATTTTTTGACCTCTTCAAAGTCTTTAAAGCCTTGGTTGAAAACCAGTCTCAGAGGAAACTCAAGATCCTCAGATCTGACAATGGTGGTGAGTATGTCAAGTCTGGTTTCATCCAGTATTGAAAATATGCATGTATCTAGATGCAACATTCTATCCCTTACACACCACAGCAAAATGGTGTTGCTGAGAGAAAGAACAGATCACTGAAGGAGATGGCAACTTATATGATAGAGGCTAAAAATTTTCCACCAAAGTTTTGGTCTAAAGGTATAAACTTTGCATCCTATATCTAGAATAGGGTTCCACATAATAATCTTGATTGTATGACTCCTTTTGAAGCTTGGAGTGGGTACAATCCAGATGTGACCCATTTCAGGATTTTTGGCTCAAAGGCTTGAGCTAGAATTCCAACTGAAAAGAGGAAGGATTTACAACCCTGAAGCCAAGAGTGCCTATTTGTTGGGTATTCTGAAGATTAAAAAGGGTACAATATGATCAACTTGAGAACTAACAAATATTTCATTGAAATAAGTGTTCAGTTCAAAGAAGAGACTTTAGCACCAATTGAAGTTGGAGAGTCCTCTTCACCACCACAGCCATTGATTGTAAGTGAAGAGGCTAATGAGTTTGCTGATTCTGATATGTCTGATAATGATGAATTAATTTCAGATACTAACATACCTACAAGACCAAAGTGGGCAGCAAGTACCATTCATGTAGTTGGGGAACTAGCTGGAAATCCTAATGACACTAGGAGGACTAGATCTCAATTTGAGAGTGCCCTTTGTGTGAAAGATCCACTCTTTGTGGAGAAGTGTTATTTGATGATAGATTCTGATCCATAAACATATTAAGATAAAACACATGGTCCAATATGGAAAACAACCATGAAAGAAGAATTCAACTCGCTCCAGAAGAACAACACATGGGAACTGGTTTATCTTCCCCAAGGGAGGAAGCTAGTGAAGTGTAAGTGGGTCTTCAAAACTAATTTTGTTGTTGATGGTTCACCTTTGAAATATAAGGAAATATTGGTAGCCAAGGGATACTCTCAGGTACATGGTATTGACTACATTGAGACCTTTGCACCAATGGTAAAGATGGACTCCATAAGGCTTTCCCTAGCCATTGCAGCTTCGAAGCAGTGGAAGGTACATCACATGGATGTAAAGTGTGCCTTTATGAATGGAGATCTGAATGAATATATTTATATGCAGCAATGAAATTTTTTTCTATCTAATCTATCTTTAGTGTGCAGGTTAAAGAAATCATTGTATGGGCTCAAGAAAGCCCCCAAGGCTTGGTATGCCAAGATTGATGGCTTTCTGTTGTCACTAAGTTTTGTTCAATGAAAATCTGATCCTAATGTCTATTTGAAGCTGATTCATGGTTATTTAATGATTATTTTTATATATTTGGATGACCTACTGATTACAGGAAGTTTAAAGAAAGAGATCTCCTCCTTGAAGGATGTAATGAACCATGCCGTTTCTATGAAATATTTGGGATTGTTGAGCCAATTATTGGGTCTCAAAATTGCTCAGTCCCAACATGGAATCAAGGCTCATCATTCAAATTATGCTTAATATTTTCTCACCAAGTTCATCATGAAATATTGCAAGCCAAGCAAGACTCCATTCCTTTCAGGATTTAAGCTTGAAGAAGCAAGTTCTTCTCTTATTGTGAATAATACACTATATAGGAAGTTGATTGGGTGTTTGATTTATCTTACACATACTCAACCTGAATTATCTTATGCAGCTCGTGTGGATTCAAGATACATGTATCAGCCTCATGAGATCCATTGGAGAGTAGCCAGGAGGATCCTAAACTTTGTTCAAGGAACAAGGACTCATGGGATTTTCTACAAAGAAAAATCTGACTTAGAGCTAGTTGGATTTACTGACATTGATTGGGTAGGTGACAACACAGATCAAAAGTCCACCTCAGGATATGTGTTCATGCTTGCAGAAGGACCAATTAGCTGGTCAAGTAAGAATCAAAGAGCCATAGCACTCTCATCTACAGAAGAAGAGTATAGAGGAGTTGTAAATGCAGCTACTCAATGTTTATGGTTGTAGGGGATACTTGGAGAATGTGGATTTGAATTAGATTTTTCAACAGTCATCTATTGTGACAATCATAGCACCATTCGAATCTCCAATGATCCAGTTCAAAGACAAAGAACCAAGCACATTGAGATCCATATGCACTACATCAGGGAGCTTGTGCATGATGGTATCATTGCTCTACTCTAGTGCGCATCTTCAGAACAAGTAGAAAACATATTCACCAAAGTATTATGTGAGAAGACCTTCATTAATCTCAAATCACTACTGAGGATTTCTGATCATGTGGTGAAGAATGATTGATGACAATATTTCCAAAATTTTGTTTTCCTGTCCATGTTAAAGGAGGATTTTCCCACTGGGTTTTTGCCTCTTTCCTTGGTTATATGGACATGCAGTATGTAAAAGGGTGACTAAGCCTTGTTTCTAGGCCCTATAATTTTCTGATATTTACTCATAAAGTCAGGCTTAAGGGGGGGTGTTAGAATAATCAACCCATAGTTACCAATATTTTACATTAATTAAATCACTTTTGTCTTATTCCTAGAATCCTAGATTCCCTTTCTATGCTAGTTGACTTCTACATGTTCCTAGAAGTCAATAATTTCTAAATTGGGTCATGGAGCACCTTGGAATCATCCTGGAAACATATTTATCATGTCTACTTTATTCATGGTTCCTTAAAGTGCATATATTCTTTTTCTGAAAGCTGCCTTTCTTTACAGTTGTTTTAAGGCATAAAGGAAAAGCTAGTCTAGGGGAACTTGCCTTGTTTTTTTACCACATCATCCTCTTTCCTTTTCTCCATAAAAAAGAATGAATAAGTTGTCTTTCCACATTGTATTAGCTTTCCCACTTGCTTTAGCTAATTCATGAGGATCTTCATGGATTTGGAAAGTTCTTTTTGCACCTATGGAGGATTTGACTTGTTTTAGTAAGCCTTCCTTTTTACCAATTCGAATAGCAACCTAGTGCTTTCGAATCTCTTACATAATTATATATTTGAGCAGAATATTAATTCATATGGTTGGATAATGTACACTTATTCAATACAGGATTAAGTTATGCTCCAATTTCAGTCTCCTTTTATTTGAATTTTGCATGTTTGATTTGCAATTTTGTGAGTGTAATTGATCTATCTCTTGGGTTCAATTTCCACAAAAAATTCCTACAAACAAATATGGCAACTTCAATTGGGAAGAGATTCATCTGATCTAATATTCCTTAGTCCCTTTTTCAAGAACACTTGTCTGAAATCCAAGCTCCCCTTCATCAGTTCAATTAGATCCACTAGCTGATCTAGTGGTTATCGGTTTGGTATCTTCATATCTGTTCAGATCTGAGTTTTCTTGACTCTCTTTACTCTTAAATATTGCTAATTTATGTCTTAAATTCTAGTTTCATAGTGATATAGCCTTTCTTTTTCACCATTTTCTTTCATTTTATGCATTTATAGGGAACCGTGTATGTGCTGCAAGCAATTAGTGGTGCCACCACCTGAAGGAAGTTAGAAGGAAGTGGTGCCACCACTTTAGACCAATAATTAGGAAGCGGTTCTGGATCAAAACTGCTATGTCACTGACTCTGTGTATACGGTGCCAGGTAGGCCTTTTCCAGGCTTAGTTTCTTCATAGTTTTTTGCAAAAAAAATTGGTTAGTTGTTTTCATTTCTAAATGCTTAGGTTTGTATGAAAGATATCTCAATGTTTGTATGTCAATTTGGATGTGGTAAAAGGATTGTTTTGTTGAAATCAAAGAGCTATGATAGGTTCATTTGTTTGTGGGCTTGTATGCCTAGTTTTGGATTTTTCAAACGAAGTGATGTTTGAGAGCTTAGCACTAGTTAGATCTCACTCCTATCATTAAATCAATCTGAAAAGAAAGACTTGCTTGATTGTTCGCTTTTTCTCATTTTTCATTAAAAGATTTATGAAGGACTTTTTTCTTACTTTGGAAAAAAAAAAATTGTTGAGAATTGTTTATATCCTTGTTGGAGAATGAACTATTGTATACCTAATTAGCCTCATTAGCTTTCATCCTTCCATCTTTCTTCTCTTTCTTTTACATTTTTATCTCTTCAAAAGAAAATATTAATAGTTTTAAGTTAGATATTTCTAGTTTTAAAAGAAAATTGAAAAATTGATTATGCTTTTGAGTGTGCTTGGTATTTCTTCTTAGAAAAAGAGATCTTACCTTACTCTGCTTTCTTTCAAAATTAGTTTGAATTTTGTTGCTTGTTCTCTTTCTTGGAAAAATTTTGTTTCAGTGTAGTTGTTTCGAAATTTTTTTGTTTCAAAATGAAAATTGAAAGAAAAATACTCTCTCTTTCCCATAGGTAGGCATGCGTTGAAAAGTAAAGTGAAAATATCTACATTTCATATTTTCATGGCTTTACATTTCTATCAAAATCTCATGCATTCACCTAACCATTCAAGATAAAATTAATGGTAGTTATAGGTCTAAAATTGTATAGAAATTTGACTCATAAGTTAGTGACGTGTTCGGGCATCGTAAAACATCGGAGCGGACATTAATTTGTCTACACTACAAACTGGGACTCGTGAATTGCTTCCACGTAGCATCGGTATATAGAACGGTCTTTCATGTACCCTTGAGGTATATAGAAAGGTAATTCACGTACTCGATTGTGTATCAGAAGGCCCCTTGTGAACTATTGTGCATTAGATAGCACTACTACCGATTTAAGCTCCCATGTACCTTGTGTTTATCGGGAGACCCCACTAGGATTCCTTATCCAACTGAGAAAAACCCTTTGGTCATCTTGTTTGGAGAAATACACCGAGAACAACACTCGGGGAGACTACTATGAATGTACCTTGAGTATATCGTGAGTTGCACTTGCTTGACAATCCTGGTGAGAGACCAACTATTTTGAATTCTAGGTATGTCTCTAGTCATCCCATACTTTCTATGGTTGGGGGGCAACCTTCAGTTCCAGTAGTGTCTGTACATTCTAACATCGGGGGGAAACCTTCAGTTCCAGTAGTTTCTATACCTTCTAACGTGGGGGGGTAACCCCTGGCGTGACCTATGTTACCCACTAGTGGAATTTTTAATAACAATAGGAAAACTTCTACTGTAGGACAATCCACAGTATATGTTCCTCCCACCAATACAAATATGGTAAACCCTCCTTTAATTTCATTTCAACCCTTAGTGGCACAACCCACAGTTAATCAACCCTCATGGGGTTATGGTTACACAACAAATCAAATGCTTGTAGGGAACATGAATTATCAACCTACCCCTACAGGAATTTACTATTTCGGAATTTCATACCCTAGGGATGCATTTACACCGTGGGGGAAACCCAACTGGTCTTACATGCCAGTGATAGGAGGAATACATATTCATACTACTGGAGATTTCGGAGGACCACCTTATGGAGGTCCTCCCCCCAGGGGTCAGGCATTCCTCCTCCTAGTGGTCCTGGGGATCCTGGTGGTCCTCCTCCTGCTGGTACTGGTGGTTCTGGTGGTCCTCCTCTTAGTGGTCCTGGTAGTCCTGGTAGTCCTCCTCCTAGTGGTCCTGGGGGTCCTGGTGGTCCTCCTCCTAATGGTCCTAATGGTCCTGGTGGTCCTCGTGGCCTTAATCCTAGAGGTCAATATTTAGGAAATACATCATCTCATCATCCATTTCAACAACCTGTATATCAGTCAACATATGGTCCTACTAGTGGGTACATGCCTTATCAATACTATCAGTATTTGGAACCTAATCATTAGTTACCTTTCCTAGCAACTTTGGATTTACTTGATTTATCCAAATTGATAAATCGTCCCATTTGACACAACCCTTCATGGCCCACAATTCTGGTAAAGTTTCCATCAAACGTTCCAAAATTCGATGGAAACATGGATATGATCCTAAAAACCATGTTATGACCTTTGATCTATGGTGTTCCTCAAACTCCTTGATGGATGATTCTGTCTGTTTGAGACTCTTCCAGTGCACATTGACTGGTATAGCTACGAAATAGTACATTGAACTTCCACAACATTCATTTGTGGACTTTAGCTCTTTGGGAATTGTTTTCCTTACACACTTTTAGCTACCCATCTGTTATGAAAAGGGTATGGATATTTTAACTTCACTCCTTCAGAAAACCTCCATGCACACACCCAACCATATCCATGAGTGGAGAAGGTGGAGAAGGATTATTAATGCTCCCATCCCAGACCAACTATTAGCTGATTGGTTCACTAAGTCATTGTTTCCTCCTATTGCCTGAGATGTGGCTATGGGAGGTGTTGTTACTGAAGAGCATGATATTAGTCACACTCAGTATCTGGATTTGGTCTATTTCAAATCTGAAACATTGTATGATTTAATACCGCAAGCTCCTCGCCCCAGCACAGATCCCGCTAAGCCACCAACGAAACTCTTATTGTTGGGGTGGTTGGTTCAATCTAGCCCTTGTCAATGGAAAAACCTACCAAGCAGACTAATGCTTCTACCACTGCTCCTTCGACTCCTACGGTTTTCACCGAGGTAAATGCCATTCAAAGCACACAAAACCCTAGAGATAAGAAGAAATGAAAAGGTAAAAACAAGAAACCTGGAAACGAACAGGAGAATCCTAAGCCTACGACCAATAAGAATGATAAAGGGAAGAGGAAAGCCAAATATTCCTACTTATTGTGTGGAGGAGATCACTTCACAAAATAATGTCCTCGTGGCGATGAGATTAATAAATTTTTGAAGAGTAACCCCACACCCGCAGTCCTTTCTGATCCCTTTCCCTCTCAACAACAACTGTGTTGAGTCCTGGAAAATCACAGGTAACAATAGTTAGGGATTCTCTCCAGTAAACGTTCCCAACTAGCCCGTTACTGTTTGGTATGAGGAATTCATCCGCTTTACAGTCTGGCTACCGTAGGTCAACTAACAAAAATAAAGGGTTTTACCAATTATGGCCCGGTCCACCGTGTATGTTTTTAGTTTTTGTATTTAAGTATGAGATGCAAGTGCCTATCTAAAAATTCAGATTGATAGAGAATACAAGGAGCGGTCACAATGTGATGCGTAGGTTCTTACCTCTCGTCTTAACTCTCTCGCATCTAAACCACACACAGCAAGAAAAAACTAAAACTAACTATCTAACCTATCCCTAGGGAGCAAGATTATTATTCATCAATGAGTAATGTATTTTTGCATGCATTAAGAAAAATCACAGATAGTTGTTACTTATTTCAAAACACATGAACATTTATAGATATATGAACAACTAGATAGCTAATTGTTTATGAACAGCATTCATTACTCATAGTGGAAATTTCATAGAATAAACTAGAGCACATTCATAACAAGAGCATAGGTTGAAAGAGTTATAACGATCTCATAGTTAATGGATAACAGCTGAAAACAAAATAGTTCACATTCAACAAATCCATAACACAGCATTTGAAACCTTCCACAAAGCTTTCTCCAATAGGAAACTTGTAATTTATTTATGCAAAAGGAAATAGTTATTCTTACATCATACTCTCACAAATATATCTAGGAAAAAGTCCCTCTCTACATCTAACTCTCCTATACTTATACAAAAAAGCAAAACTTTTGGGTTTCCCCCAAATGACTCTTGGGCTTCCCCAACGTTTCAATTCCCAAAATTCGTCCTGTAGTGAGTGCTCATACATTATACAATATATTACATTTAAAACAAAAATTTAATAGAGCACATTATGAAGAGGGCCCCTCTTGATCATTGATGAACTTTTTCCACGCTTGGGCCTCTACTGCTATGCTTTCAAAATCTGAAGGTTCAAGAAAACAGATGTTTATTTCATATTTTTCAACCTGATTCTTAACCACCTCTATTCTTGTTGGATTCAAATGTAGCTGATCTTCAAGTAAATAGATGTTTACTGCTGAATGAGCTCCTGCATTCTTCAGGATCTGCTCATCTAGATCCTTCACTTGTTGAATTTTCTGCTCATCTTCTGGGTACCTGCTCTATAATTGTTCTATGAACAGCTCATGTTCTGGTAATGCATCCAGTCTTTGTTCTACAGCAACTTGGAATCTATTGTAGGTGATAAGCACCCTTCTGCAGTATTCAGTACAAGCTCCTCTCATTTTCTTCACAGTCTTCTTGAATTCCTCTGCAGTATTTATTTTGTGCAGTTTTTCCCTTACCACCCACAATGGTGATTTTTTGTTTAAACCTTCTCTTCAATGCAGTCATATTCCTTGCATTCCTGAATATTTCTTCATCCTTGTCCCAAAAATTTGTATATTCAAAATGAACATTTGCTTCTTTATAATGCTTTGCATCCTTATTTCGGGAGTTATTCCTATGGAAGTTCATCTCCCCAAAACGAAAATGCTCCAACTCTTGTATAAATTCAACAGTTAGTTTGACCTTTGAAAATTTGTAACTTCCCAGCTGGAAAGGTATGGTAGGATAGGCTGCCTTCTTATGTTCAAACAGGAAGCTTCCTACACCATCTAGATAAACTTGCCTAACTGCTTCTTTATGCACCACATAATTAGTGGCATACTTGGGGAGTAAAGAAGGTGCCCTGGAGCAACCATACATTCTAATGTAAATCCCATCTTTAGTCAAATAATAGCTCCCATGTTCCTTAATGAATTTGAATGCCTCCTCAGACATACAGTTGTATTCTGTCGGGAATATTAAAGTCTACAAAGGCATAATGAAATGTTCACATATCTCTTTATAGTGGCTGTAATATTTGTGTGCCCAAAATAGTTTGTATGCAGTGTACACATGAATTTTGTCCCTGTCCCAATTGCACCTTAATGCTGGAAATGACTGGGTACACAATATACAGTCCACTAAGATGGAGCTCATATAAGACTCAGACTTCTTATGGGACACCCCTCCCAAAGCTGAAGATATACAGGCTGAGAGGCTATTAGACACTATGTTTGCCCAGTTGAATATGGTCCCCTGAGTGGCCACATAAAAAATAATGGGTATCTATCCCAACTTGAAACTTTTACCGTGAACTCTACAAAACACTCTATTCAGCATCAGTGCTATAAACTTATAAGGGGTCCTGAGAGTGTTTGTTTCATATTCCCATAATGGTCTAGTTCGAAAGTTCTTCCCATGTATCATCATTCTCTTAACTGTTTCGACCAGGTCCAAATTTATCTCCTTCAGCCAACTTTCATTTAAGTATACTTGAGCAGGCGGTAGGTGATATGCCAGTGAGACATAACCAGGACTGTATGCAGCATAGCCCTGTTTGGAAATATTTTCTAAGATCGTCGTGGTCACATCTGCCTTAGGCAAGATCGAGTCAATCACCTCAGAGCATGGGAATAGCTCAGGTCAAGTGGCTACCTTCATCAGAGAATATTTCTTGATGTTGGCATATATGGTTAGTTCTTCAAATCCTGCATCAGGCACATCCTAATTTGAAATCATCCGATATATCTCACCCCACTTGTAATCTGGTTCTACCCCGGTAGTAGCTCTGGCATCTTCGTAGATGTATTCTACCTTGGTAATGATTTCCACATCTTGTTCTCCCTCAGCAATAGGATCCTTCTTCTTTTGTCTTTTAGACATATCTCCTTTGAAGAAGTTGCCCTATCATAGACCCAACATGTTCTTAGGATATTGGAGCTTATAGTTAGTGTTATAAGAATGAATAAAAAAAGTATAAAAACATTTACTTCTTCCATATGCATTCTCAACAAATAAACTATCATAAAATTAATGCATAATCGACAGGTAAAAAGAACTTCTGCAAACTAGGTTTGAAAATTCCTAAGTCTATCGATAGCTAAGACATGACCCAAATAGCACATACATCGTTTAAACCGAAATGCATTCTAACTATTCACCAAAACAAAAAACCCCTATCAGTGAGGCTAGTCTTCAAAAGTGTGGCCCTATCCAAAAATTCCAATTTGACCAAAAATCAAACCCTCCAGCGTCCCATAAAAATAGGGTAAACCCATGACGACAAGAGAACCGAAAACTCCCTCCCCGGATGGCCATAAGCAAACCCACAAAAAATGGTTTAGAAAGTGTAACGCTTGTCTGCACCAGCTACCTAAAATTTTGGACTGGGATCGAGTTTTCATAACGGCTTACAAACAAGCTCAAGAAAAACCCCCCACCGCAAATACTGTCAAACTAACTGATACCTTACGCCGTAAGGATACAAAATGATACTTAGATGGCCAACTACCAAATGGCGGGAAAAACCTAACCAAGGGAACACCCTAGTTCCTAAAACGAATCATAAACTCAAGAGAAAGAAGAAACCATGGTTGGCCTACCTGGAAAACAAGTTGTAGTCGACATGATGGTCCAATACTTCCATGGCAGCACCCCAAACGAGTGAGATCTTGACAGCTAAGCACGGATGCACAGTTCGACTCGACAGGGACAGAGCAAGCGTGAGTTCACAAGGGTAATAATAAAATAATACCCCATCCCAATATATAGACCTCCTCATGAAAAATGTTGGCAGGAAACACCTTCGTCGTTGCGCTAAATAACTAAGCATCGGGCGATTAATTCACCAAGGCACCGCAACGGTGGGAGCCATACAGCCTAAGGGTTCCCCAGCAAAATAAAATGTCGATGAAATAAACACTAAAAACTACAACATCGGACATCGGAACCACTACAGCATCGAACGACTATTTCAATGAGGATCCGTAATGGTAGAAGTCACATGGACTAAGGGTTTTGTAGACTAGAAAACATCGGCAAAAATCAGAACAAACCATCGGCGAATGGAACAACTATATGTCAGATGATTAGTTTGCTAAGGATCTGCAATGGCGAAAAATAATCAAACTACAGCTTTCGATCAAAGTCATGAAAAGTTTTGATAGCAAAGAGAAAACACAAAGTAATGAAAAAGCAATAAAACACGAAATCGGCAAGGGTCAGAACTAACCCATTGGAACGTTTTCCATCTGTTCTCCGAAATGGTGGCGACTTAGAAGCCTAATGCTCCAACAGTGATAAGCAAAACGACGCCGAAAACCAAAAAAAAATGATGGAGATAAACCATCGGCGAAAAACATGGTTCCCATCGGGACGTTCATTAGTTAGCTTCCACAATGGCGGCTGCGTAGAGAAATACGGCCCCGATTCACTGTTTAATAAACTTCCTACAGCGAAAAAGGAAACTATCAACAAACCAAAAGCTTCAAGTTCAATTCAAACAAAGATAGTCATTCAACTTCTGAAAATGGTAAACAATGTACCTCAATTCAACCTCAAAAGATCCAAATTTGTAACAGAGGACAACATAGTTCAGCAATCCAAGACAAATCCAGGCAAGATAAAATTAAAAGGAGGGCCCAAAATTTTTAAAAATTTGGGAAATAGTTGTAGGTGCAATAATTGGCGACTACCTGGTGAGCCCAGATATCTGGACAATTTCTTCCTTATGTAACAGACTGTCTGACAATAAAACCAACATGTTGAATTCTTCTAGATGTATGGATTTCCCAAATGGAAAATGTATGTACTTTTAATCATTGATGATAGTCCAATTTAGGAAAATGGAAACCAAGATTTCGAGGTCAAGATAACTCTTTTGAGGCCAGGAATATGAGTTTCATTTTTTACCTATGTCTTCGGGTAGCTTCCAGCTTGGACACCACAAGATTGTAACATATGGTAAACAGAAATATTCATTTATTCCTCATTCCCATGCCATTTTGCACTTTTTGTGCTTTTGGACTTTTTTCCTTTCTTTTGAGTCCTCCTGCATGCCTTTCTTTCTGAATTTTTTTATTCGGGCTCCTCTATCCATAGTGTCCTTTTGTGTGAGAGATGTATTTAATTTTCAGCTCATGGACGGAGAAGAACTTGGGCAATTTTGTACTCATATGATTTAGTACTTTGTTTTGATACATATTGCTTTCTCAGGAGATTCTTGATTCTTATTTTCCTTTTGGCTTTCAATTCTTGGCATGAGATCATTTATATATAATATATTGTTTACCTTGCTTCATTTCCATGGGTCTTTTGCTGTCACTCCCTAGGACATTTTTTAAATGTGAGATGGATGGAGCCTCGAAATAGTATTCCAGACCTTTTGATCCTGAGTTATTTCACAAGAATTAAGTAGGACTTCAATGTGTTCATATCCATTTAGGAAAATTGCTAACTAGAAGAAATTCTTTCAGATAAAACAATAGTACACAGTCTTATAATGAAGGATTTTAGTCAATCCAAAATTCTTATACTCTCCATGCAACCAAAAGTTTGCTTCTTTTATTGAAATCCATCAAAATCTAAACTAGAACAAACAAAAATAAAGTAAATCAAAATAAACAACCAAATCAATTTATTTATGTACAAGATAATCCAGAAACAAAAATCAAGAAAAAGAAAAAGAAAGTTTGAGAACTAAACCACTAACTGGTCAATCCTCTGCCCACCCCTATAAGTCTGACAACTTGTAAGTTAAGGGGCTAGGATTGACTACAAAATGAAAAAGACCTAACCATTATCTAATTCTACTGTACTTGAATAAAAAACTACATCTACTATTTTACAATCAATCTCATCAGCCCGTGAAAATCGAAGGAGATCGAGCTGGGTGTCTGATGTACTGCTAGCTTCTTCTACTAGGTAGTATCCCGGTTCTAGCTCAATTAGATGATTTCCCAACACAGAATTCACTAATTCATTTTTTTCTTCCAATTGAGTAACATTGTGCTTCATGTGGGGATCTCTTAATATTTTAATCTGGTTTGGACTTCCCTTCTGAGGCAACCACAAGTGTGACCAATTTGAAGCAAAATACCCATTTAGTCTTGCTGACTAGTCTTGATTCAAAATAATTCCATAGCCATTAGGTATGTCTGCCACTACGATATCAATGTAATGACATATCTTTTCATTTGTAGATAAGTGAATCAGAACATCTTCCATTTCCCCGACTACTTTCACATTGGTCCTGTCTAACTGAGTAACCTACCAAGTAGTGGCTTTAGGTTGTCCATTGATCTTTTTGCAGACTGAAAGTGGCATAACATTGACCAACGAACCTGAGTCTACTAAACAATTGTGTACCTTATGGTTTAAAATATCAAAGGTCGGGAGGAATGGTAGGGTTTTAAACCTAGTCTTACCTCCCACACTTGCTTCAACAATATCTTCTATAGGTTGGTTGTTAATGGGAAGCTCCTCCTCTAGTACTTCAAGTGCTTTTAACAATTTGTACCCCATCTTAGGTGCTTTGAGATTTTCCTTGACATTATGAGCTTTGTCTTCAATAGGCCTATTAGGCATGTTGACTTGTTTTGGATCTTGACTGCTAATAGTAAGTTCATGTATTTTATCATCTGTGTTGTTCTTTTGTATTTTGTTCATATTGTCTTGAAATTCCTTAATCTTTGGAATTATTGAATTGTCTTTATTTAACAAACCTTGGCTCCTTGTTGTCACATTTGTTTCTAATATATCCTCATGCTTCAAAGTACCTTCATCTTCTGTATCAAAAAGTGAAACACAGTCCCATAAAACCAGAGCAACATCCTCTTGTTTTTATGTGAATTTATTTCCCTTTTCATCCTCATCATCAGCTTTTGTTAGTTTAGAGTCCAATAGCTGATTCATTACTAATGTTATCAAATTGATCCATTGAGGGAAAAAAATTTCAGAATGAGGTTGCTGATGAAAGGTGCAAAAATTATCCATCCCTACCTCTGTTAAATTCATTGATGCAGGACTATGTGAAGGAGGCTTAGATTGATTGTTGTCCTCTCTCCTTTTATAGTAAGGCTTATAAGATTTATGAGCTTATTTTTCCTTTTCCAAATCTATTATTCTGTTAGATATTTTTTGCATCATTTTCAACATTCCTTCAAAGTCATGTGACTGCTCCTCCTTAGGCTTAGACAGTAATAAGGCTTTCTTACCAAAAAACAATTCTCCCGACTGCTCAGGATAATCTTCTATGCTCTCTTTTTCAGCTTCTACTCTCTCGACTTCTTCATAAGTTTCTGACAATGTAGGTTTGACTTGCATCTTGGAAAACATGGCCAAGTCAGGACCTAAAGCTAAAGTATAGTATTTTATCAAAACCTTATCAAACAGTTTATTAGTTTCAGAAAAATTCTTAAGATAAGCAGCAAACCTTTGGGTGAAACTATGCACTTTTTCTTTTTTTTCTTTCTTTAAAGCGTATAACCCCTTCATTAACGTTGCATGAGTGTTTTGGATTGCATACATACTTCTAAATATTCTTTCAAATGTATCCCAATCTGTGATTGAGTTTGCAGGCAGATCAAAATACCATGAGGCTGCTGCTCCTTTCAGGGTATGCAGAAACAATCTGCAGACTACATCTTCATGTTCTCCAGCCCTTAGTCCTTCTATAGCCAAGTAAAAGCTTTGCAAATGATCATCTACCAAAATATTTTCACTTGGGTCAAACTTGGGCAGTATTTTATCAAAAGCCTGAGGTAAGTCATGTAAAGGGGGTGCCAGGTTTAAAGGTGACCTAGCCCTCCAAGCAGGTGGTGGATTCGGTGGGTTGGGTGGCTGATTTGCATTCACGTTTTCCATGAGTCTGGGTGGAGAATGAGGTGGTGAGTGAACAGGGGTATGATAAAGTGAACAGGAAGGTGTATCTGGGCCCACTTGATTCAAAGGTTGAAAACTTCCTGTAAGGATTTTTCTACCAGTTCTTCAAAATCTCCAACCAACACTGCATCTTACAATATAAGACAGTATTTCTTCTTATATTCTCTTTTGGGAAAGACAGGAATAATTGGTAATCCTCCAATATTCTTCACATATGCCCTAGTATGTCTTCTGAGATCATTAACTACTTTGTTATCGACAGAATACAGATGCTCTTTACCCTTCTCTTTAGGAATTGGATTGGGAAACAAACTGCTTTCAGAACTATCACCGATGGAATAATCTCGAGAAAATAAGTTTCCTCGACCAGCCATGCACTCGCTGCCCTCCTTCTAGCACCAAAAAATATTGAGGCCTGGAAAATTGTAGGTAACAACAGTTAGGAATTCTCCCCAGTAAACGTTCCCAACCAGCCCGTTACTGTTAGGTATGGAGAATCCGTCTGGTTTACGGTCCAGCTACCGTAGGTCAAGTGACCAAAATAAAATGTTTTACCAGCTACGGCCCGGTCCACCGTGTATGTTTTTAGTTTTTGTATTTAAGTATGAGATGCAAGTGCCTATCTAAAAATGCAGATTGATAGAGAATACGAGGAGCGATCACAATGTGATGCGTAGGTTCTTACCTCTCATCTTAACTCTCTCGCATCTAAACCACACACAACAAGAAAAAAATAAAACTAACTATCTAACCTATCCCTAGGGAGCAAGATTATTATTCATCAATGAGTAATATATTTTGTGCATGCATTAAGAAAAATCATAGATAGTTGTTACTTATTTCAAAACACATGAACATTTATAGATATATGAACAACCAGATAGCTAATTGTTTATGAACAACATTGACTACTTATAGTGGAAATTTCATAGAATAAAATAGAGCGCACTCATAACAAAAACATAGGTTCAAAGAGTTAGAATGATCTCACAGTTAATGGATAACAGTTGAAAACGAAATAGTTCACATTCAACAAATCCATAACACAGCATTTGAAACCTTCCACAAAGCTTTCTCCAACAGGAAACTTGTAATTTCTTTATGCAAAAGAAAATAGTTCTTCTTACATTATACTCTCACAAATCTATCTGGGAAAAATTCCCTCTCTACATCTAACTCTCCTATACTTATACAAAAAAAAAAAATTTGGGCTACCCCCAAATGACTCTTGGGCTTCCCCAACATTTCAATTCCCAAAATTCGTCCTATAGTGAGTGCTCATACATTATACAATATATTACATTTAAAACAAAAATTTAATAGAGCACTTTATGAAGAGGGCCCCGCTTGATAATTGATGAACTTTTTCCACGTTTGGGCCTCTGCTGCTATGCTTTCAAAATCTGAAGGTTCAAGAAAATGGATGTTTATTTCATATTTTGCGGCCTGATTCTTAACCACCTCTATTCTTGCTGGACTCAAACGTATCTAATCTTCAAATAAATGGATGTTGACTGCTAAATGAGCTACTGCATTCTTCAGGATCTACTCATCTAGATCCTTCACTTGTTGAATTTTCTACTCATCTTCCTGGTACATGCTTTGTAATCGTTCTATGAATAGCTCATGTTTTGGTAATGCATCCAGTCTTTGTTCTGCAGCAACTTGGCATCTGTTGTAGGTGACCAGCACCTTTCTACAGTATTCAGTACAGGCTCATCTCGTTTTCTTCACAGTCTTCTTGAATTACCCTGCAGTATTTATTTTGTGCGGTTTTGCCCCTACTGCCCACAATGGTGATTTTCTGTGTAAACCTTCTCTTCAATGCAGTCATATTCCTTGCATTCCTGAAGATTTCTTCATCTCCCAGAAATTTGTATATTAAAAATTAACATTTGCTTCTTTATAATGCTCTGCAACCTTATTTCGGGAGTTATTCCTGTGGAAGTTCATCTCCCCAAAACGAAAATGCTCCAACTCTTGTACAAACTCAGCAGTTAGTTTGACCTTTGAAAATTTGCAACTTCCCAGCCGGAAAGGTATGGCAGGATAGGTTGCCTTCTTATGTTCAAATAAGAAGATTCCTACACCATCTAGATAAACTTGCCTAACTACTTCTTTATGCACCACATAATCAGTGGCATACTTAGGGAGTAAAGAAGGTGCCCTGGAGCAACCATACTCTCTAATTTACATCCCCTCTTCAGTCAAATAATAGCTCCCATGTTCCTCAATGACTTTGAATGCCTCCTCGGACATACAGTTGCATTATGTCAGGAAGATTAAAGTGTACAAAGGAATAATTAAATGTTCACATATCTCTTTATAGTGGTTGTAATATTTGTGTGCCCAAAATAGTTTGTATGCAGTGTACACAGGGGTTCTATCCCTGTCCCAATTGCACCTTAAGGTTGGAAATGATTGGGTACACAATATACAGTCCACTAATATGGAGCTCATATAGAACTCAGACTTCTTCTAGGACACCCCTCCCAAAGATGAAAATATACAAGGTGAGAGGCTCTTAGACACTATGTTTGCCTAGTTGAATATGGTCCCCTGAGTGGCCACATAAAAAATAATGGGTATCTATCCCAACTTGAAATTTTTACCATGAGCTCTCCCAAACACTCTATTCAACATCATTGCTATAAACCTATAAGGGGTCCTGAGATTGGTTGTTTCATATTCCCCTGATGGTCTGGTTCAAAAGTTCTTCCTAGGTATCATCATTCTCTTAACCGTTTCGACCAGGTCCCAATTTATCTCCTTCAGCCAACTTTTAGTTAAGTATACTTGAGCAGGAGGTAGGTGATATGCCAATGAGACATAACCAGGACTGTATGCAACATAGCCCTGTTTGGCAGTATTTGCTAAGATCATCTTGGTCACATCTGCCTTAGGCAGGATCCATCCAATCACCTCAGAGCATGGGAATAGCTTAGGTCTAGTTGCTACCTTCATCAGAGTAGACTTCTTGATGTTGGCATATATGGTTAGTTCTTCGAATCCTGCTTCATGCACATCCTGATTTGAAATCATCCGATATATCTCACCCCACTTGTGATCTGGTTCTACCCCGGTAGTAGCTCTGGTATCTTCGTAGATGTATTCTACCTTAGTAATGATTTCCACATCTGGTTCTCCCTCAGCAACAAGAGCCTTCTTATTTTTTCTTTTAGACATATCTCCTTTGAAGAAGTTTCCCTGTCATAGACCAAACATGTTCTTAGGCTATTGGAGCTTATAGTTAGTGTTTTAAGAATGAAGAAAAATAGTATAAAAACATTTACTTCTTCCATATGCATTCTCAACAGATAAACTATCAGAAAATTAATGCATAATCGACAAGCAAAAAGAACTTCTACAAACTAGGTTTGAAAATTCCTAAGTATGTCTGCAGCTAAGACATGAACCAGATAGCACATACCGTTTAACCCGAAATGCATTCTAACTCTTCACCAAAACGAAAAACCCCTATTAGTGAGGCTATTCTTTGAAAGTGTGGCCCTATCCGTAAATTCCAATTTGACCGAAAATCAAACCCTCCGGTGGCCTAGAAAATAGGGTAAACCCATGACGACAAGAGAACCAAAAACTCCCTCCTCGAATGGCCATAAGCAAACCCACAAAAAACGGTGCAGACAGCGTAACGCTTATCTGCACTAGCTACCTAAACTTTCAAATCAGGATCGAGTTTTCATAATGGCTTACAAATAAGGTCAAGAAAAACCCCCCACCACAAATACTGTCAAACTGACTGATACCTTACACCGTAAGGATACAAAATGATACTTAGACGGCCAACTACCAAACGGCAGGAAAAACCTAACCAGGGGAACACCCTAGTTCCTAAAATGACTCATAAACTCAAGAGAAAGGAGAAACCATGGTTGGCCTACCTGGAAAACAAGTTGTAGTCGACGTGATGGTCCAGTACTTCCATGGCAACACCCCAAATGAGCGAGATCCCGACAGCTAAGCACAGATGCATAGTTCGACTCGACAGGGATAGAGAAAGCGCAAGTTCACAAGGGTAATAATAAAATGATACCCCATCCCAATATATAGACCACCCGGTGAAAAATTTCGGCGGGAAAAACCTTCGTCGGTGCGCTGAATAACTAAGCATCGAGCGATTAATTCACCAAGGCGTCACAACGGTGGGAGCCATACAACATAAGGGTTCCGCGAAAAAATAAAAACATCGGTGAAATAAATACTAAAAAATGCAGCATCATACCTTGGAACCACTACAGCATCAGACAACCAGTTCAATGAGGAGCCGTAATGGTGGAAGTCACATGGACTAAGGGTTCCGCAGACCAAAAAACATTAGCAAAAATCAGAACAAACCATCAGCAAACGAAGCAACTATATGTCAAATGATTAGTTCACTAAGGATCCACAATGGAGGAAAATAATCAGACTACAGCTTTCGATCAAAGTCGTGAAAAGTTTTCGATAGCGAAGAGAAACCACAAAGTAATGAAAAATCAATAAAACACGGAATCAGTAAGGGTAAGAACTAACCCGTCGGAACATTTGCCATCTGTTCTCTGAAACGGTGGTGACTTAGAAGCCTAATGCTCTGACGGTGATAAGCAAAACGATGCCGAAAACCAAAAAAAATGGCAGAGATAAACCATCGGCAAAAAACATGATTCCCATCGGGACGGTCATTAGTTAGCTTCCACAACGATGGCTATGTAGAGAACTACGGCCCCGATTCACTGTTCAATAAACTTCCAACAGTGAAAAAGGCAACTATCGACAAACCAAAAACTTCAAGTTCAATTCAAACAAAGATACTCATTCAACTTCTGAAAATGGTAAACAATGTACCTCAATTAATCCTCAAAAGATCCAAATTTGTAACAGAGGACAACAAAGTTCAGCAATCCAAGACAAATCCAGGGAAGATAAAATTAAAAGGAGGGCCCAAAATTTTAAAAAATTTGGGAAATAGTTGTAGCTGCAACAAACTGATAGACCACATGTCTAATCAAGGGAACCCTAATTCCATGGAAGAAATTCGGATGATGTCTCCCAAGATCATCAGTTTCAGTACTCGTATTCAATCATATGACAAGCCAGTCGAAAAGAAGGATGAAAATCCCTCTTTTGAGAAATATCTTTCAGATAGTTCTCCTCCATCCTCGTCTAATGGTCCTCTTGTGATTAAAAAACCTAATATTTATTCAATTTTACGACCACCTAAGGCCACCCTCAAGAAATCAATTTTCAATCCCAATTCCCGAACTGCACAATTTTATAATGTTGTTGAATATTTAGCTCAGGCACCTTGTGCGATGTCTACACTTGAGGTACTCCAAAGTTGTCCAACACAGCATCAAAACCTACTAGAAACTTTGGGAGAATTAGACCCTGATAATACGTACCTGATTCATTTCAACATAGAGAACTATAAATCTAGGTTACCCCACCAGCTTGCCTTTCAGATTTCATCTTGAGTAGTTGGGAGAAAGGTCCATCAAACAGTCCTAAATGAAGGAGCTTCAAACTTGGACTTGTCTATTGCATGTTGGACGTACATCAGTTCTCTTGAGGTGATGAAATCACTGACTACTTTAAAATTCTTTGATGGACGAGGTTTCTAGCCCCATGGTCTGTCGAGCTTGGGGGCAATAATGTTTCCATTCAGGTGGAAGTGGTTGATGCCTCGTTAGACTACAATATTCTATTGGGGAGGAAATGGTTTTACACTATGACTATTATCACTTCAACAGTATTTCAAACTCTCCAATTTCCGCATATGGGGAAGATTGTGACTATTGATCAAATTGAGTATTGTACGCCATATGTTACGACCCCTACAGAAAATAAAATCCCTATGCTAGGACAGTCCCCTCCTCCTTATCAATCGATTGGGGTAGGATTGCTAAAAGACTCCACCCTTATGGGTGTGTTTCTATCATCCCCTCCTAGGACAGAAGTGGTGATAGTAAACATGATTTCCACAACTGGCTATAGTACCAAGGGTAAAGATATTT
This sequence comes from Pseudotsuga menziesii, assembly GCA_001517045.1. Lineage (NCBI taxonomy): Eukaryota > Viridiplantae > Streptophyta > Pinopsida > Pinales > Pinaceae > Pseudotsuga > Pseudotsuga menziesii. The sequence continues at coordinate 123,484 of LPNX010441840.1, forward strand.
TTGAGTCATCCTCCCTTGGCCCGTATGAAGCAATGTATGATGCTATCTAATCCATTTCCGATGACCATGTTGATGACCTTCACCTCATGGCCTCGAACCCTTACCACCTACCTTTCTGGTTAGAACTTTCTCTTCCCACTCTATATTATCTCATGCATAATTTTCCGTCGGATGAGTCCATCCTAGAAATCATGAGTGGAAGTGAACTTGTATGGGAATACCATCATCATCGATCTTCTTTCCTTCCCAACACCACTTCAGTAGGTTTTGAATTTCAATCACTTGTCAGTACTAATATTGTCACCCATCCACAAACACCTGTATTGTTGCAAAATACTGAATTCGAGGGAAATATATGCAACATTACTAAAACAACCCCCATGGACATATCAGTCAAACCTGGAACAATTGAGCATGTTCATGTAGGGAAAAAATTCTCAACTGAAGAAACTGAAGCATATAGAGCATTAGTCAAAAAATTCTGAGATATTTTTGCCTAGACTTATGAAGAGATGCCTGGGGTAGATCTGTTTATCGTGGTTCATGAAATTAAAACCTATCCCACAACAATCTTGTCAGGTATAAATTGCGCTAAGTCCATCCCCAGGAAGCTGCGGCTATCAAAGCCGAAGTAGAAAAACTTATAAAGGAAGGATTTATTTATCATATACCCCTGATGGAATGGGTGTCTAACATTATCCCTATGAACAAAAATCAAGGTACCATTAGAGTCTGTATCGATATCCGAGACTTGAACAAAGCTTGTCCTAAAGACAACTTTTGGACTCCACATATCGATCAGATTATCGAAAATTGTGCTTGAAGTGTCATCTTCTCATTCATGAATGGATTTTCTGGCTATAATCAGATGGAGATATTACCCATTGATCGGCACAAAATGGCATTTATATGCCTGTGGGGAACTTTTGCCTATAGGAAGTTACCTTTTGGCCTTAAAAACACCAGAGCTACATTCCAGCGTTCCATGTCCTATGCATTTCATGATATTAAGAACATTGTGGAGTCGTACCTTGATGATCTCCCAGCACATTCAAAGCAACATGAAGACCACCCTGAACATCTTAGGGACATTTTCCTGAGATGTTGTCATCATAACATATGGATCAATCCACACAAATGTGTTTTTTGTGTGGAGACAGGACGTCTTCTTGGATTTGTGGTTTCTAAGGATGGCATCTGGATAGATCCAATGAATATTGATACTATATTATCCTTACCTACCCCTACGAATATCATTGAACTCCAAATTTTGCAAGGGAAGGAAAACTTTCTCCGTCGTTTCGTTTGCAATTTTGCTGAGAAAACGCACGGTTATATGCGTCTCCTAAAGAATAAGACTCCATTCTTCTGGGATGACCAGGCCCAGTGAGCCTTTGATAATATTAAGCATTCTCTAACTCATTCACCTGTGATCCATCCCCAGATTATTCAAAGGATTTTATCTTATATGGGATGACTAGAGACAGACCTAGAATTCAAAACTACAGTTCTGTCTCTAGTCATCCCATACTTTATATGGCTGGGGGGAAACCTTCAGTTCCAATAGTGTCTGTACCTTATAACATCGGGGGGAAACCTTCAGTTCCAGTAGTTTCTATACCTTCTAACATTGGGGGGTAACCCCCGACGTGACCTATGTTACCCACTAGTGGAATTTTTACTAATATTAGGAAAACTTCTATTGTAGGACAATCCACATTATATGTTCCTCCCACCAATACAAATATGGTAAACCCTCCTCTAAGTTCATATCAACCCTTAGTGGCACAACCTGCAGTTAATCAACCCCCATGCAGTTATGGTTACTCAGCAAATCAAATGCTTGTAGGGAACATGAACTATCAACCTACCCCTACAGGAATCTCTATATTAGAATTATGTACCCTGGGAATGCATTTACACCATGGGGGAAACCCAACTGGTATTAAATTCCAGTGATAGGAGGAATACCTATTCATACTGCTAGAGATTCTGAAGGACCAGTGTGTGGAGGTCCTCCCCCTGGGGGTTGGGCGTTCCTCCTCCTGGTGGTCCCAGGGATCCTGGTGGTCCTACTCCTGCTGGTCCTGGTGTTTCTGGTGGTCCTCCTCCTAGTGGTCCTGGTAGTCCTAGTGTTCCACCTCTTGGTGGACCTGGTGGTCCTGGGGGTCCTAGTGGTCCTTCTCCTAATGGTCCTAATGGTCCTAGTGGTCCTGGTGGCCCTAATTCTGGAGGTCAATCTTCGGGAAGTACATCATCTCATCAGCTATTTCAACAACCTGTATATCAGTCAACATATGGTCCTACTAGTGGATATATTCCTTATCAATACTACCAGTATGTGGAACCTAATCGTCAGTTACCTTTCCTAGCAACTTTGGATTTACCTGATTTATCCAAATTGATAAATGATCCCATTCGACACAACCCTTCGTGACCCGCGATTCTAGTAATGTTTCCATCAGACATTCCAAATTTCGATGCAAAGCAGGAATATGATCCTATAAAACATGGTATGACCTTTGATCTATGGTGTTCCTCGAACTCCTTGATGGATGATTCTATCTATTTGAGACTCTTCCAGTGCACATTGACCCGTATAGCTATGAAATAGTACATTGAACTTCCACAACATTCATTTATGGACTTTAGCTCTATGGCAATTGTTTTCCTTACACACTTTCAGCTACCCATCCATCATGAAAAGGGTACGGATCTTTTAACTTCACTCCTTCAGAAAACCTCCATGCACATCTCCAACCATATCCATGAGTGGAGAAGGTGGAGAAGGTGGAGAAGGATTATTAATTCTCCCATCCTAGACCAACTGTTAGCTAATTGGTTCACTAAGTCATTTTTGCCTCCTATTGCCCGAGATGTGGCTATGGGCGGTGTTGTTACTGAAAAGCAAGCTATTAGTCACACTCAGTATCTAGATTTGGTCTATTCCAAATCTGGAACATTGTATGATTTAATGCCATAAGCTCCTCACCCCAGCACAAATCCCGCTAAGCCACCAGCGAAACTCCTGTTGATGAGGTGGTTTGTTCAATCTAGCCCTCATCAACAGCAAAACCTACCAAGCAACCTAATGCTTCTACGACTACTCCTTCGAATCCTACGGTTTTTTCTGAGGTAAATGCCATTCAAAGCACAAAAACCCCTATCAATAAGAAAAAAGGAAAAGTTAAATACAAGAAACCTGGAAACCAACAGGATAATCCTAAGCCTACGACCAATGAGAATGATAAAGGGAAGAGGAAATCCAAAGATCCATGCTTATTGTGTGGAGGAGATCACTTCACAAAATAATGTTCTCATCGCGATGAGATTAATAAATTTTTGAAGAGTAACCCCAAACCCGCAGTCCTTTTTTATGCTTTTCCCTCTCAACAACAACTAATAGACCACATTTCTAATCAAGGGAACCCTAATTCCATGGAATAAATCCAGATGATTTTTCCTGAGACCATCAGTTTCAGTACTCGTATTCAATCATATGACAAGCCAGTCGAAAAGAAGGATGAAAATCCCTCTTCTGAGAAATCTCCTTCAAATAGTTCTCCTCCATCCTCATCTAATGGTCCTCTCGTGATCGAAAAACCTAATCTTTATTCAATTTTACAACCACCTAAGGCCACCCTCAGGAAATCAGTTTTCAATCCCAATTCCTAAACTGCACAATTTTATAACGTTATTGAAGATTTAACTCAGGCACCTTGTGTGATGTCTACACTTGAGGTACTCCAAAGTTGTCCAACACAACGTAAAAAACTACTAATAGCTTTGGGAGCATTAGACCCAGATAATACAAACCTGATTCATTTCAACATAGAGAAATATAAATCCAGGTTACCCCACTAGCTCACCTTTCAGATTTCATCTTGAGTAGTTGGGAGAAAGCTCCATCGAACAGTCCTAATTGAAGAAGCTTCAACCTTGGTCTTGTCTATTGCAAGTTGTAGGGCCATCGGTTCTCCTAAGGTGATGAAATCACTAACTACTTTAGAAGCCTTTGATGGACGAGGTTTCCAGCCCCATGGTCTATTTCCATCCCTTTCTGTCGAGCTTGGGGGCAAGAATGTTTCCATTCAGGTGGAAGTGTTTGATTCCCCATTAGACTACAATCTTCTATTGGGGAGGAATTTGTTTTACGCTATGATCGTTATCACTTCAACAGTATTTCAAACTCTCCAATTTCCACATATGGGGAAGATTGTGACTATTGATCAAATTGACTATTGTACGCCATATGTTACGACCCCTACAGAAAATAACATCCTTATGCTAGGACAGTCCCCTCCTCCTTATCAGTCGATTGGGGTAGGATTTCTGAAAGAATCCACCCTTATGGTGTGTTTTTGTCAGCCCCTCTTAGGATGAAAGTGGTGACAGTAAACATGATTTCCACAACTGGCTATAGTACCAAGGGTAAAGAGATTGTTGATTCATCCTCCCTTGGCCCGTATGAAACAATGTATGATGCTATCCAATCCATTTCCGATGACCATGTTGATGACCTTCACCTCATGGCCTCGAACCCTTACCACCTACCTTATTAGTTAGAACCTTCTCTTCCCACTCTATATTATCTCACGCAGAATTTTTCGTCGGATGAGTCCATCCTAGAAATCATGAGTGGAAGTGAACCCATATGGCAAGACCATCATCATCGATCTTCTTTTCTTCCCAATGCCACTTCGATAGGTTTTGAATTTCAATCACTTATTAGTACTAATATTGTCACCCATCCGCAAATACCTGTATTGTTGCAAAATACTGAATTCGACGGAAATATATGCAACATTACTAAAACAACCCCCATGGACATATCATTCAAACCTAGAATGATTGAGCATGTTCATGTAGGGAAAAACTTCTCAACTAAACAAATTGAAGCATATAGAGCATTATTCAAAAAATTCTGAGATATTTTTTCCTAGACTTATGAAGAGATGCCTGGGATATATCCGTTTATTGTGGTTCATGAAATAAAAACCTATCCCATAGCAAATCCTGTCAAGCATAAATTATGCGAAGTCCATCCCCGAAAAGCTACAGCTATCAAAGTGGAAGTAGAAAAAATTTGAAGGCAAGAATTATTTATCCTATACCCCTAACGGAATGGGTGTATAACATTATCCCTATGAACAAAAAATAGGGCTACATTAGAGTCTGTATCGATTTCCGAGACCTAAACAAAGCTTGTCCTAAAGACAACTTTTCGACACCGCATATCGATCAGATTATCGACAATTGTGCTGGAAGTGTCATCTTCTCATTCATGGATGGATTTTCTGGCTATAATTAGATTGAGATATTACCCACCGATCAGCACAAAACGGCAATTATATGCCCATAGGGAACTTTTTCCTATAGGAATTTACCTTTTGGCCTTAAAAACACCGGAGCTACATTCCAGCATGCCATGTCCAATGCGTTTCATGATATTAAGAACATTGTGGAGGTGTACCTTGATGATCTCCCAGCGCATTCAAAGCAACAAGAAGACCACCCTGAACATCTTAGGGACATTTTCCTGAGATGTCATCATCATAACATACAGCTCAATCCACACAAATGTGTTTTTTGTGTGGAGACTGGACGATGTCTTCTTGGATTTGTGGTTTCTAAGGATGGCATCCGGATAGATCCAATGAAGATTGATACTATATTAGCCTTACCTACCCTAATGAATATCGTTGAACTCCAAAGTTTGCAAGGGAAGGAAAACTTTCTCCGATGTTTCGTTTACAATTTTGCTGAGAAAACGCACGGTTATATCTGTCTCCTAAATAATAACACTCCATTCTTCTGGGATGACCAAGCCCAGTGAGCCTTTGATAATCTTAAGCATTCTCTGACTCATTCACCTGTGATCCATCCCAGATTATTCAAAGGATTTTCTCTTATATGTACGGTTTCCTCCACTACTACCATTGGAATTTTTTTGGCGTGGGAAGATCCCAATGGTCAAGAGTACATCATATATTACGCCAGTAAGAATATCATTGATTCTGAAACCTGATACTCGTGTGTGGAAAAATTAGCATTGGCTATATTCATTGCTGTTAAGAAATTTCGTCATTACATCTTGCTTCACACTACCATGGTATTTGTAGATTAGAACCCTATGTATCGCTAGGTGCTAGGAGGGAAATATTCCCATTGGATTGTCATCCTTCAGGAATTTGACCTTGAGTTTTCCAAGGCCACTTCAAAGAAATCCCGCATCTTTGTAGAGCTAATGTGTGACCTTCCCTATGCTTTGATGGATACTGAACCCAGTGATTCATTTCTAGATGAATTCATGTTCTTGATAAGCACAATAGACCCATGGTATGGATATTTAATCATTTATCTCCAAACTCAAATATTTTAGCCTAACATGTCTCATGACGATCGTCGTTGTATTCATCACCACGCGAAGTACTACCTTATATTGAATGATACATTGTATAGACGTGGTATCGATTCCATTCATTAGCGATGCCTTACACATCAGGAAGTTGAACAAGTCCTAAATCATTGCAACTCGAGAGCATGTGGTGGTCATCTTTCTAGGATGGCTACAGCCTAGAAAATCCTTCACGCTCGCTATTTCTGGCCTTCAATCTTTAAAGAATGTCATGAGGCTATTAAGAAATGCCCACCATGCCAACATTTCTATCCGAAAAAATGCACCCACCCTGCTCCTTTACACCCCATCATTGCAGTTGGCCCTTTTTCCAAATGGGGAATTGATTTCATGCATTGTAATCCTACCTCAGTCGAGGGGTATGGTTACATAATTGTAGCCATCAAATATTTCACAAAATGGGATGAGGCTATGCCTACATATGTAAAGGATGGTAAGACTACCGCCCTCTTTTTATTTAATCACGTGATATCTATTATCACTGACCACGGATCATATTTCTGAAATCAGATGATGATCGAGTTAAGTACCAAGCAAGTTTTTCACCATGAAAACTCAACTCCTTACTATCCACAGGCTAATGGTTAGGTCGAATCCATTAACAAATTTTTAAAAACTACGCTGTAGAGGATTGTTGGAGATCATAAATGCAACTAGAACCTGACTCTATTTTCCACCTTATGGGCCTACAGGACTTCGGTAAAAACATCAATTAGTTTTACACCATTCCAATTAGTTTATGGAATGGAGGTTGTCCTTCCTATCCAATGCCAGATTCCATCACTAAAACTTGCAGTAGAACTTCTGCCAAACACTTCCACCGAGGAAGAAAGAGAGTATATACCTGAATAATCTTGAAGAAACTAGAAGAGATGTTGCCTTAGCTAATGAGGCACATAAGAAACACATCAAGGCCCAGTACGATAAATATGTTCAACCTCGAGTTTTCAATGAAGGTGACCTAGTTTTTACCTACAATCAGAGACACGATATACTAGGTAAAGGGAAGCTGGAGTCAATGTGGTATAGTCCCTTTTTCATTAGAAAAGTCTTAAAAAAAGGAGCTTATGAGCTCATAGATTACGACAGGATCTCCTTCAGGAAACCTCACAATAGGTTGTACCTGAAGAGGTATTATGCCTAAAATAATTTTTGTATGGTACCGTGTATATATGTACATTTTTTTCTTTCAATGTGTTGTGTCTTGATTCAGTATGGTGTTGAGTTTAGTGTCCAAACTGTTTATACCATGTTTTGGTTATGCAGATCGAATGGATTTTTACGACTTTGTTGATGGTGCTTTCCATCATACCCTAAACCTTGCTTCAGCTGCTTGGCTTCTCTATTCCCTGGATCATGACCTGGTCAGTTCAAGAGAGGTTTGCATTGGTCCCACTACCAACAACATAGCCGAGTATTAGGAGGTAATAGGTCTACTAAATAAGGCTGCATCTCAAGACATTTATGACTTGGTAGTGTTTATGGATTCACAATTAGTGGTTCGTCATCTAAACCACGTCTATACCATCAAAAAACCTGTACTTCTTCGTTTATTTCAGAGAGTTTGGTTATTAGAAAGGTCCTTTGAATATGTTACTTATAGGCATGTCCCTAGGTCAGATAATATGGTTGTTGATTCATTATCAAACTACATCCTAGACTGGTATATTGCTTATACGTAATTTGTAAGATAAGCATGGTTCATTGTAAAATAAACTGTAAATGACACATAAAACTCATGTAAATATAATTTCCATTTGAGACATGTGAACACTGGTAAGGAGTCTGTATCTATATATATATATATATATATATATNAATACAAAATCATACAAAAAATCCTGAAGCTTCTAAGCTTTTAGTAGTACACCATGCATTCCACTATCTAGTGATGCTCATGATAGCACATGATAGTGTGTGCTACCCTGCAAAGAATATGGTTGAAATGGCCTGTCACCCCTGTAGTATGTCTTTGAAACCTCATGGGGAGTTCATCTATAGTCGCATCAGGAATATCAAGAGTTAGCCACTCTAAGTTCTCCTCCAACTCGGTAAGGTAATCATCACCCCTCTAAATGAATTGAGCCCCGACTCGTCTATCCATAGGAGAAGATCCTCCAGGTCGTGAACCACCAACATCTGCATGTAAACATTAGGTCTTGTTACTACACATAAAAAACATAAAATGTAAAAAATACAAAAACATAATCACCATTTTAGGGTTTTGTTTCTTACCAATATCCCCCCACTGGGCACCAAGTGGTAGTGGTATATCAGGTTCACCTCTAAATTCTGTCCTTGCATAGGAATACTCTATCATGAGGATCTGATCTCGTAACCAGCGGAAGAAAGTAGCCTCAAATTTTATCTTGGCTCTGCCGCCACCTATACGAGCCATGAACTCAACCCACCGCAGCATGCAGGGGTCTCTAGGCCTAGGCTCAATGAAAATCACCTTGGGTCTCATGAGAAGCACCCTCTCAAAGAAGAAACAATCTAGAATGGACCCAAAACTAAAATTCGTTAGCTCTCCCTGTCGACATTTTGTAATCTTATCCTTGAACACAAGAAGAAGTGCCTCCGCCCAATTGAAGACTGTAGGGGCCATAGCTTCCATGGAATAAAGCATATGTTCCCTAGATGCCTGATGAGGCCCTTGGATTCCATCCAGCCTCTACATGATAAACAATACTATGCGAAGTGGCATATATACCATAGCCCTAATAGGAATCTTCTTACCTTACATTCTTATGCCAGGCTAACAGTGACAGTTGATCAGCTCCTGAGTGGTCACTCCCCCTCCTCTAGAACCAGTAAGAGAAATGGGAGCCCCTTGTTTGGATAACCCTATCAAGAAGTAGATTTCCTCTACCTCTATGCTTAAGACATGAGGCCCTACCTCAAATTATTTCTGCTCTAGGTTCCACATATGTAGAATATGCTCCAGCAAGAGGGGATGTGAAATCATGCTAGGTGTCTCGAGGAATTTCAAAATCCCACATCCCCTTAGGGTAGCCACACAACTTGCATCTCCTGCAACTACAGCATCATCCAGTTCATGTTTCCTTTCTTTCTAGATAACAATTTTTTGATCCAACAAACCTGCCAAAAATAGTTCAAAAACCATTTAGAAACATTTCTCATCACTAAAATTTCCTTTAAACTTTTTATTTGGCGAATACATTGGTTTTTTGGAACCCACGGTTGGCACCCCCTCTATCTAGTTAAGACAGAGCGGTGGAATTGCCTATGCTAAACTGAACCAAAGTGATTCATGTCGAACACCGCCTTTACCGTAAGGGCTAGGAGCGATGCCCGCATTTTCCATTTTAGTTTTGGCCATTGAACCCAAAAAACCATGAAAACTGAAAATTGGAAACCATGAAATGAAAGAGAATGGATTTAGATGTTACTTGGAACTTACGGTATGAAAAAAGGATGGTGGAAGCTCCCAAAATATTCAGGTAAAGTTTTGGCTCCAAACTACCCAAAATGCTCTCCAAGATTGGTAAATAGTGAAATGAATTGCTTTTAACTATTTACTTAGACTTTTATAACCTATTTTTATGGTTTTTTATGTTTTAAAATTATTTTTATAGAAATCCCTTTTATATAGTTCATGAAATTCATTTTTCTGAATATTTTGGGAAACTAATGATCATTTAAGTCTTGCAGGGATAAGCAGTAAAGTCTATTGGGAATTCGTTTTTTACTTTTCCATACTCTTGAAAACGGAAAAATTCCTCGAGCGTTCATTTCGATACTTTTATCACACTCTGAAAACCCCATATCAAAGTTCTGAGTCTTTTTCTAATTCTTTTCACACTTATAAAACCTCTTATCGTGAAAAGAGACCTAATGGAGTCTCCTTTAAACTCTTTTCGGACTCCCTAAATATAAAAGATTGTCTAGTACTTTTCTATTTCATACTCATAAAAGTATTTGAAGAGTCATCTCTCCGATGGTAGGTTATCTCTTTTTCAGTTTGGACTGGCTATTTACGAAAAAGGAACACTCTAGCCAATCATGACTGGAAGAGTTCTCTTGGGTATTATTTTATACTTTTTCGGGCCCTAGAGACTAAATCATACAAAAAAGGACCCTTTGGAGTCTTCTTTCGTCTTCGTTCAGACTCTCTAAACAAGAACGATGTCGATTTTACTTTCATTGGACTCGTTAAACTAAACATTGAGAGACCCTGTTTTGGGAACAAACCCATCCTTTCTCAAGTTTGTAAAATGTATGAGAATGGACTTGTTTCCATATGAGCTACAATGAGTGTTTATTACCCTCTCTGAACTCATAAAAATGAAAAGAGGCACTCATAAATCATGATTGGGAAATTAAGGGAAGGGAATCAATTCATTTTGCAAATAAAATGGCAATTTGTTGTCCCCTTTGAACATGGCACTTGTCTGCATTTCATTCAGCCAACTGGGTAAATTAGTTTGTCTCTAAGTCGATCCACTTTCATGAGTCATGTCAATCCTTTGATTTTTTCAAAGAATGCATTATCCAGCGTCATATTTTGTTTCGTATTTTCGAGTCAATACTTCCAAGTCTTCTGTTGTGTCACCCGATGTTCAAAGGGAAGTTAGAAGTTTACCTCTATAGTTAAAACGGCCTTTTGTGTCAGTACCTTTTGAGTCAATATGATGGTTACATTATCTACAACATTCTAGAACTTTTTTTTGAGTTTCATGTCATCGATGTGGGATTCATCATGGCCCTCCTTCGACGAGATGATTCCTGTCGAGATCAACTCACCATCTGGGGATTAGTCTTAGAAACAAGTTTAGTACCTTGAGTTCTATATGCCTCAATGATAGATTATCTTTCTCTTGAAAAAGGTTCACATCATTGACCTTTGATCAAGAGATTCGACTAAGTGTTCGACATCAAATCATCTATTCACACTTAGTAGATTGTACTAGGGTACCTTGGGAATCATTAACATTAATGGTGATCTCCCTTGCACTTGTTAATGGTTCGCATCATTGACCGGTAATCAAGTGGTAATCAAGTTGTTTCTACCATGTTCGACTTCAGATCATTATAATCACATGGATAAAATTGTACTTTGTGGACAATGAGAAGAACACCATGGGTGTCAATTTGAAAGCACTCAAAGCTTTCTCCCTAGGTTGCGAAGGATTATTTTGTATGAAGTACCAGCATAGATCCACATTTTGATGGTCGCGTCTATGCTCAAATTTGCATCTGTATGACATAGATCTAGATTGTATATCTAGTAGCTATGTCCAAGTTTGAGTCCTCTATCACATGGATATATGTTGTATTCTAGTAGACATGTTTGTTTATCTCTCTCATGGATCTACCTTGTAATGGTATGCAGCCATGATGAAGACACATGTTTCTCTTGAGTCAAAAGTACTGATGTATTGCAGATGCATGTTTGATGATCTTTGATCAAGCTGATTCTTTCCTTGAAGTGATAACTTGCTCTTTCAAATATCTTGCCTATCATATCCCTCTAGCTTCGTGCTTTGGGGGGGATTCTGTTATACCTAAATATCTTCATCAGCATGTAATAAGAGCCCAGACTTCAGTATTTCCCTCAATCCCAAATTGTGAAGCAAGAACATTGGTCCAAATATCAATTTTGTATATGAAAATCCAACACCGCCTCTTCCCTTTAGTCAAAAAGTGGTACCTTCTTTAGCACCACCTCAACTAAGTTGGCAGTAAGTGGTGGCACATCCTTTACCCTTTAAGCAAGGCGCGGTTCTTCCCAGAACCGCTCTGTCATGGTGAACAAGGAGCGATGCCCTTGGTAAAAGGTGAAAAATATAGGTTCTCATGAAGCTTCTCGAAAGAAGGCTTTGTGGCACCCTTATCCCTGATCACTAGTGTTAGTTGGGCTTGAGATCCATCCTTGTAGGATCTCCTAGCCACCTCACCCACCAATTTCTCAACTGTCCCTATCCATTCCAGGCCTATAAAAGCAGGCTCAATCTCCATGGTTGAGATGGGAGTAATGCTATGTTGTTTCTTTTATATTCTGGCCTAAGTCATTCAAAGAGCTTGAGGGAGCAAGTCAAATCTATCGGAGACAATATGTTAGCTTTTTGAAAGACAATACCAACACTAAGGCATAGGTTGTAAACTCTTTCTTCATTTTATTAATATAAAGTTGGTTCCTTTCCCATATACTTGTTATGTTATAATATTGCATGTTTATTGTCAAATTCCTTAGTCATTGACATAAATCTATAGATGATGTTTGGGTATCTTTGATCTCTTGTGTGCTCGATGTGTTTATACAGGTTTTTCCTTGGAGACCTTTTGTCATAAGAAAAGAACCACATTACTCCATAAAATATTGAATTCCAGGTTTTTATAGCTTCTAAGGAGAGTCTTCCATCCTTACTGTGTACCATTTGTTCTGGATCTGAACCATTCAGACCAGAGGAACAGCTTCTGTCCGTAGAAGGTGCAACAAAATTCCTAGAAACAATAAGTAATCCCATATCGATTAGATTGTGAAAAAATATCATATCTAGTGTTTTAATGAAGATATCAATGGGAGACGTATTATGCACCAAATACATATCTTAGAATTAATCCAAAAGGAATATTGAATAGAACTTGAATTAAAGGAAGTATGATCCTACTACAATCAATCTTAAAAATGATATGGCACATAGGAACATAAATTAACCTTATTTGTTGTAATAGATTAGTAATATAATAGGTAGACTATTTAAATTTTAAGATTAACTTCATTCCCATGCATGTAGTGTTTATTAATGATCAATTAAATAGTTAGATGAGTAGATAAATTGGACCATGTCAAGTAGCTCTTTTGTAATCACTATGTAAATAAATTCACCCAAGTAATGGAGCAAGCAAAGTATTATGAGTTCAATATTGTTATGCTTTATTTTGTAGTTAATGGTCAAAGAGCCTAAACATTTTAGAATCACATATCTTTCATGGTTACCCACCCTCTAATCCCTTTAGAAAATCACTTTTATTTTCTTACACATATGTCTTGCATTTATATGATTAATTTTCAAGAAGATACCACCACAAGATGTTGATCTATATTTCTAGTTCATCCACTTTTGGATATTGAAACCTGCCCTATTTGCATCTCTTTTGCACACTCTCGCATTCCCTTTCTTATCTTTTATATTTTTTCCATCTCCTTATTGAGATCTACTCACTGGTCTATGCCAACTTCACACCTAGCAAATCATGTTATTTTGATTCCCTAACATATTTGGATATATAACATGACAAAAGACTCTATATAGAAATCATTCTTTCTTTAATCTATCTCCATGGATCAATTAGTTGAAAAATCATTTTTTTTTTTGCTTCCAAATACTCCAAATGCCACTAGAAAGCCCCATTTATTTTTGTTTTCTCCCTAAAATAATATATTTTATAAAATTTATGGGTTTGAGAGTTCACACGTTGAATTTTATTCCTATAGTAGTCATACACATTGATATGAAAAAGAATTTGTTAGATTTTTTTAGGACGGTTCTCTCTAACTTCATTGTAGCCCTAAAATAGCTATCTACACCCCAACATTGATATCTTCCCCAATGTCCATCATTTGTTGTATTAATTTCCATGTTTGTATGAATTGAACGTAATCATTGGCCACAATTTCACATTGCAATGCTATTCAAATATATTTCTATGACAATCAATTTTTCTAGGATCACTTGATGCCCTAGAAGTATTTACAACTTCCCTAGGGTATTATATTACAAGTAATGCATCTTGTATTTACCACTTTTAAAATTTTGGTTTTCAATGTGTACAACTAATTAGTAAGAGAATGATATAGAGTGTTCATGATCATGTGACACATTGTTTATATTGACATTGTTTATTCACTTGTTTTCATCTATAGGAGGACATAAGAAATGGATATTTATTTTTACAATAATATGATTAGGGGATTGTTGATTATCCTTCATGCCCCATACTACATCCATATTTTAGAACCTTCTCCAAGAAATGTGATGTATAATTAGTCTTTAAATTGACACTTTTTTCATCTTTCATTCAGCTCATGTCTGCACAAATCTAACTCTTACATAGGTTATCATCATCATTATTACTCCAACTATAATTTGGTTATTATTTTTTGAAGCAAAATGTTTTCTCAGTTAAAAATTACCTTTATGGGAGTAACAACATTGCCTTCATATTTATTTATTCACTCAATCCTTCCCATATATATTATTGAACTTGTTCTTAATCTAATTACCATGGTATTTCTCAATATCCATGTTGTTCCCTTAATAGTTTGTCATTCACATCCAGATCTCAGGTCTTGTTTCTAGCTCCATTACATCTATATTTTTTCATTGCTTCAATTAGTTGACTTTTCTCTAGAGACTACATCATGGTTCTTGTTTTTGGACTTCTCACACAACTATATGTGTTTGAACCTGACATATACATTTTCCAGTTTTCATAATTTTTAATCATTTATCCATCTATATTCTACTCAATTTGATCCTCTATAACATTATTTATTCACCTTTCATAAACAATTCCACATATTGGAACCTTAATGTATTGGCCTTAGTGATAACACATAGCACTATCTTTCATAATCCAACTATCATTTTTTCCTTGTTAATATTTGTGGATCCCAAAACTATAAGTGACATCCAATGTTTCTCATTGTGGTTATTTCATTATATACAACATTCGTACTCCAGTTCCACACTCGAAGTAGAAGTCCTTCTCCATGTAGGAAACTTTTCCTAGTAAAGGATGATTTCTCCCTACTTTAGTTCCACACTTAAAGTAGAATCTCTACAACATGAAGGAATTGTTTCCGAGGGAAAAAATAATTTTCATACTTTAGCTCCACAATTGAAGTGGAAGAGTTGATCCATGCAAGAAAGATACAATTTCTCCTATAATAACTCAACATCTCCATCACGATAGTTGCTTGGATATTTACTATCCTAGTTATCTCTGATATTTAGTAGATCTACTCTAGATCCTCATAGATATGTTCTTTGACCCAAATCTCATTCCCTTAATCATGATGATTCCTTAGAGACCCACTCTCCCACCTAGATATCAATTTTTGTATCAATATAGTTCCTTGGAGACCAACCTCCCACCCAAATAATTTGACATGTCATTTTGTAGGTCACATCTTTATGCTTACCACATTTTAAGAAACAAAACATTTCTCTAGGTTCCTTTAGTAGTCAACACTACCTATTTAATACCAATTTTATATAGCACAAGGGTGTTCCCACGAATATGGCTAACACATTTTAGAAAGACGTGGACGTGGATTGTATAAAACATGATGTCGATCAAGGATACTTAAGCCCTTTATCAGGATTTCAAAAGATCGATCAAAGGTTTAATTAACCCCTCGATCAAGCTTTCCCAATAGCTCCATCAAGGGTTTAAATAAGCCTCGATCGAGTTATTGGAAAAATATTAGGTTAGAAAATAACTGTATTGATCTATTTTCTACATTAGTTTCAAATGTAAACAATAAATTATTGTAGTATTTTTTTTTACATTTCAAATTAATGTAGAAATAACTCGTTAGAGGTATTTAATTTTTTTTTCAAATCCTCAATCGAGGGTTTTTAAGTCCTTAATCGATGCCTTTAAAACATGCTTTTATCCCCCTTTTCTGCAAATTTAATGTTATTTCCATATTTTCCATGCCTAAACCCTATCCTAGGATGCACCTTAGGTGGAGGAATTCATACTGATGGATTCATTAATGAATCATCTCTTCATTGGCATATAATTTATGAGTTTGTAAGCTCATGACAATTTGTTTTCTTTTCAAACACACAATTACAAAATCATGTACACAACTTCGAATCAGAGCAAAGGGTAATCAACAACATAAAATGTACACAAAAAAATTCAAAAAATATATACACCCTACAATAGTGTGTCCTCTTCAAAAACTATTTTTTCTTTTTTCTATTTTTGTAACCAATAAATTATTTTTTAGATGCAAACACATGTGTACAAGATGCAATTAAAATTTTCAATGGTTAGTTTCAAAATTTGATGAAAAAATGTCATTTTTCCAACAACAATTAAAAAAAAAAAATGTGTTCCCTAGTGCATTCTATGTAGATTATGTTCATATATATATTTTCAAAATGTATACAATTATCACTAAATTATTTTACGTCCACACAATTCACCTGTTAACTTTTCTTGAATCTTATATGAAGAAACCTATCATTAAATGCAAGTTTGACATATTAAATAATATTGTTATTTAAAAAAATAGCTGAAAAGACAACATAATTCCCTATATTTGTTTTTTTGTTGCATGTCAGAATTCACCATGCATATATGAGTTTTATGGGCTTCAATTTAATAAATGAGTAAAAAATTGAATTTTCACCGTTACTTTTGGACAAAACATGTTACCCGTCTTAATAGATTCGCCTACCAAGACATTAACATCGATGCACACATCAACAATCTTTTTTAATACATATTTTATGTTCCATATACATCTCTTGATGATAATACTCTTATCATCTCTCAATTTGTGAACCACATAAACCAGCTGACTATTATCTTAGCACATCGTCTCAAAATCTACCTTCATAAAGGTACATATCATCCCTTCTATACATCTAACATCATATTTAGTCATGATAGACATCATCAATTTCATCAGTTTCCTTCCCCATAAACCAGGTGGAAAAGATATGGAACATGGTCACATTTCTTTACATTAAGATTACTCATTATCATTGATTACTTATAAGGTAAATAGAATCGTTCGCATGGTATATTCCCCATAAACTAGGTGGAAATGATATGGAACATAGTCACATTTGTTTACATTAAGTTGACTCATTCTCATTGATAAGTAGAATAAATAAATGCACAATATGATATTGAGTCTTGTACCCATAGTGGTTATTAATGATCCCTTTAGTAGTGAGTTGAGTAGCTAAAGTGGACCGTCTCAAGAATATTTTTTATGCACTCACCAAATTAAATAGTGCCACAGGGTGGCAAAGTTCCTGCCATTAGGTTTATAATGCTAGGTACATATTATTAGTATACAAAATACAAAATTGTCGATATGAATACATGTTACTGTGTAAAGTGGTATTGTCAAAAGTGCTAGTATATGTACATATTGTTAAAATCAAAACAAATTACAAAAATGGTAGTATATGTACAAAAATTCCCGTATATGTACATATTGTCAAAGTTGCTAGATTCTATGCACATATCATAAGATATGAAAAAGTAATTGAGATGTTACCTTCTTCTTATCCAATATGTAACACTGCATTGTCTTCATTGAGTGTAAAGTAGTTGTGGACTTGAATATCACGTAGAATGTATATAGTAGCTGGTTTATTTTATAGATATATGTCAAAGGACATCTGTTGTAGGCTAGGAATCAGTTCTTGCAGTATAGGATCTCTGACTATGCAAGGTATACCAGTATTTACTGTTTTTTTGATAGTGGCGTTTATACCGTGTGCATATGTAAAGTGGCAATCCCTATTACATTTTGCACATGCAATTAGAAATCCTTCTATCATTGCAAATGTGTCATTCAGGGGAAATGTGCATGTTCTTGAAATCTATGTAACCAATATCAGACTAGAGTAACTGTTCTAAGTTTGATTTGTTTTTTACTTCCTTTGCAAGTAATTTTCTTCCTTTGAGTTGTCCTTTTCTTATTCGTATCCATTTGCAAGACCAACTTGGTCAATGATTATTCACATTGCTTTGAAAAACAAATTTGTTGTATGATTTGAAAAATCGTTGGATGCATGTTGTAGCTCCCATTTTACTACTTTTTGGTAACTAAATCTATGTACAGTGTCATTGTCATGTAGATGTCTGTATAACAGTACTGGAAATTTCATCTCTTCTGCATATTTATCGTTGAATATTCCTAATGGTCGTTGTCCTTCTGCAAGTGCAACTTCAAGAATCTTGTCTTGCAAATCATGGACACGTTGCAAGTCTGTGAATCCATGTATTAATGTTTCAGTTGGTCTAAGACAGCTTTCATCCTCTTATTTGTTTTCAGTCTCATATGTATTGTCATATATTTCATTTTGCAGTGTGTTATTGTTCTTTTCTCCCAATGCATTGTCCTACTCTTTGTTTATGTGAATATTCTCAGTTTTATATAGATGTCTTGAACATAGTTCTTTCAATGCTTGCATAACATTTTTGACACATACTTTTCATGTTTGATATGTATTTTGTATTCCAATTGTCTCTTGAATGCAATTTCAATTGTCATTGTTTCATTTACAAATTGTGGTAATGCTATTTGAATGACATCCCTATGAACATGGACATTGATAATTGTGCCTGTAAGTCCCATTTGAGATCATTTATAACCCCATTGTCTTATTTGTACAAAAAAAATTCTTAGAGATACGAGTATTTCTTCAAGTTCTAACAATGTTTCCGCAATATGCAATGGAATATTGTGTTTGATTTGTTTTGATACTACAAACTTTGGCATTTTTCCATTTTGAATTTCCCTTTTGCAAGTTGTATAGATTTTTTTATTCGAATTGCTTTGTCATTTTGTACCAAGTATCGATACTAAGTCTCTAGATCTTATGTAATATAGTTCATGTTTATTTCAAATTGCAATTATTCACAAATTGAACTTTTTTTTGGGTGTATCCTAATTTTTTGTCATATAGACATATGTTTTGTTGTTTTTTTGTTCGTGGGCATGTGCATACAAATAGAAGAAGTTTTAGAATAGTTTCTATGGACCGCAATGTAATGATATAAGCAGAGATATTTGAGAGTAATTTCTACAAATATCATGACACCTTGATTATTATTATTATATGAAGAAGAAAACCCAACCTTTCAATTAAAAATATACCAAGATATTTCATAAAGTAATAATTTCAAATATCCTAACAGGTCTATAAAGGTGTCATCCGTTTGATCTCTTTATTCACTGTCATTCTGTGTTGATGTGGACTTCTCACTTGAGAGGTAGTAGGGAGCACTTTTCATGGAATTTGTTGAGTTGTCCACACAAATCACCATCACCACATTTAAGTGAAGAGAGCTACATGCACTTCACAATGAAGTGTGGATAGCATATGGGGATGATTCATCCATTACATAATGAGTATAGCAATTTTACTTGGTCCAACGAATAAAATTGGATCGATACGGGTATATGTATATGTATATATAATTTGCTTTTAGTATAATGAATGAGCATGTCAAGAAAGGTGAATACGCCATCGACGTGTTTAAGACAGTGTTGTCCAAGTGGAGACAATATTCCATAGATGAGAAATGAAAATACAACAGTGGACACTTAAACACTGAGACACGCACCATGTTCTTCAAGAAAACAGTGATAGCCTTCCATCCAAGTACATGCCTTCCTCCATTTTAAACCTAGTCTGGAGTGTTGTAGAAATCAAGGCATTGTTCTCCTTTAGAATTCGTTCATATTTTGAATCTTGCTGAGATGCTTATACTAATATAAAGGTTACAGTTCCTAGACTGCTTGCCTCGACTTCCTCTAGGGTTCCTACATTTTTTATTTCAATTTTTCCATCATCATACTTGGAAGGAAATCCAAGCCTCTGTGGGAAAGGATGGCCAATACCTATTATTCTAAGGACTTGAATGAATTTGGGCATAATCACAACCATCCTGCTATTTTGATGTGGGTGTTGATTTTTGCATTTGTCATTGTTAAGGGTCATACTGAGGGTGGATTTGAATTTGTTAAGGATATCTTGTAATGAAATGCGATACAAACTTGGAAAACCAAATTGGAATACCATAGAATTTTATCATCTATGATTTAACGAGGATGAGATTGTTTTCAAGCTAGATGAGAGAAATATGGTGGGAAGTGAGCCTTCCTTCAAGGTTTACATAATTACATTGCTTGGTGAGGTCGTGGCAGTAAATAATCTCTGGAAAATAGGTAAAGTTTACTAAATTGATTGGGTCAATTCAATGCTAGTTCCGGTGATCCAAGCATGCTAGAGATGTGGATATACTATTCATTTACAAAATATGGCATTTAATTTCAGTTCTTGGAGCATTTTTTTATTCAATTTTTACCAATATAGATCTTAATATTTATAATTTTTCCAATTGTTACAAGGATACTCTCCACCGAATTTTCCTAGATGGGTTAAAGTGAAAATGCTATATCACCCTTTACTGAAGCATGTGGCAAATAATTTAGGTAACAGACCTATGTCTGCATAAAACAATATAATAAACTTAACATGACAACAATCTTATGAAAAATCATAAAAATATTACACAAAGTCAAATTATACTTTCAAAGCTTTTGAAGAGTGTAACTTTGTTGAAGGAGGCCATGAATAGTTACAATTCACAGTCCACCAAACATCTTTTTTTGTTTCGTATAGTAGTAACATGTATTATATGTAACGCTACCCAAGGAATTCCACCTATTGCAAGGAGTAACTCATCATTAATTTTAGGTCGTTTGATTTATTTTTGATTGAGCAGATTCAATTTAAAATTCTACAGTATCTAATCCATTTTACAGAGATTGAAAAAAAAAGCAATAGACGACAAAATTGAAAATTCAGTTCCAGAAGTTGGTCACAACTCTTCAGAGTGCATGGAGAGAAATGAGTGTCTTCAACATCCAAGTCCAAGGTCAAAGTATAGAAAACACAGCTCAAGGTACACCTAATAGAAACCCTTCTTTATATTTTAATTAATTGAAACAAATAATTTGATTTGAAGAACAAATATCAATATTTGAATTGTAAACTTGATCGATAATTATTGGTAAACTTGATCGAATTGGTTAAGGGTTGGTTGGATTTCATTAAAGGTTGAAATAGCAATAGGTATACTAACGGCTTACCTGTTTCCTGATATTTGTCACTGTATAATAGGAAAATGGCCAACTATTGGAAGACTAAGGATGGATTCAAAGGGCCAAAGAAAGATGAGGAGAATCTACTACAAACAACAACAAATGCAGGTATTTACCAAATGCTTGAGAAATATTATCATGCATATGAAAAGAATGCTTCACATTTGTCCTAAGACAATATATTGACAATAGACTTCTCATGCATATGAAAAAATTGTTTCACAATTGTTCTAAGACAATAGATTTATCATTAATATATGAATGTAATCAGTCTTCAAAAATTGCAACTGAGTAAAAGAATTGCAGCTAAAACAATTATAAGACATACCTTAAATCACAGAAGCTGAAGAGACTGCAAATAGCTCTGACGAACCCGCGAAAACAAGATGGTGTTCATACTTTAGAGTTGTATCTTCACTTGGATGATCTTATGAAGATGATAACTGAAATTTATGAATTGTATTTAAGTACTATCACGACTGTGAAAATGGAGAAGAACATTTGCTTACTTTTGATACATGTTTGTACAGGTTTTGAGATAAAATTGACCACAAACTGGCCAAGGAAAAACCCCTTTAAAGTTATAAGGACTGAGGACTTCAGAAGCGGGACAAACAAGCTCAAAGACCGCAAAATAGAACAGGGAAAGCTACATCAAACTTATGAACAATTCAGAAGCACAAGAAGTTAGATGAAAAACTCCTGAAGAGAAGTCAAGAATGTTTGAAGAAGTACATAGAGTCAGTGGTGAAGTAGAGGTGGTGAAGTACAGGAAGTGGTTCAATCATGGCCTCTTGATAGAGGTTTCAGAAGTGAAGTAGAGGTGGTGGTGAAGTAGATTCGGTGGTTCAGTCGTGGATGCTTGACAGAATTTGTGGTGCATTCCAATAAATGATATCATTTGGTATCACTATGACAATAAATCTTTCATATGTATATAGTCTCCAGAACTGGCCTATGTTAAAAACTTTGGATATGTACTCCTCATCAAACAGGAGCCCAGCAATAAGACATCGAATTTTTTGGCCAATAACCATTGAGATAAATTGTGAAATAAACAAAATGAAAATAAGTTATTTTAGTTTTCCTATGTTCAACATTAGAGAATGCAAAAAAAAAATGAAAGTCAAAAGTAAACTAATATCAAGTCAAAGCAAATCGATCACAATAATACCTCGCCTTCAGCAACAACTAATACAGCAAGGACAATATTATAAATTCAATATTGTCATGATTTTTTTGGTTTGTGGTTTCCGTAAATGAGGATCTTCATCCTCATGAAACACTTGAGTAGAAATGATTTTTTTTTATGGTTCATGGTTTCCATAGATGAGAGTCTTGAGCCTCATGAAACACCAAGTGAAATTATAATGGTTTTATTGGTTTTAAAATGTGCATAATTTCGATATTAGTTATTTTGTGATAAATTTGATATTAGTTATTTTTTAATAAATCACGAAAAATGAAAAGTTTTTTTAATTTTTTTTATCAATATGGTATGTGTCACATTGATATTTTATCTTTAAGAATGCGATGTATCTAACAAATTTTCTTAATTTTTTATATATATTACGTTTTTCCATTAATAATAATTAGATAAAGGAGGAATGGAACTCATAACCCAAAAAAAGAATCCATATAAATATAAAATCAAAATGTTCAAAATGTATTTAAACTACGTAGATCCAAATCCTAGGCTCTATCAAGCGCCGAGATGGATCAAATCCCTCCAGGTGCAAACCTCTTTTTAGGTATCCATTGATTTGATTCAAACCAAAAGACACTTTTTTTTTTATTTAAGGTCCACATATAATATTTTTATTATTAATACTTAATATTATTTATGGCTGACATATACTATTTTTTATTATTTTTTATTTTTTTATGAACGAACATTGCATTGCACATGGTATTAAAACCATTTGCAAGGCCCTCATAAACCATGTACAATAAAACCATGGGTTGTTTAGAATGCTTTGTACATGGTTTTAAAACCATGTGCAAGGCCAACATTTTTTTGCGGATAATCAATTTTGTGTTTTTTCTTGACCCACATATTTTTTTTACGGATAATTAAATTTTTACTTTTTTATTGTTTTGTTAGGTGGGAAGATTACAACATCTCCCCCATATTAGATTGTTTTTTTTTTGCGGATAATTCAATTTTGTGCTTTTTTCTTGACCCACATATTTTTTTTTTACGGATAATTAAATTTTTACTTTTTTATTGTTTTGTTAGGTAGGAATATTACAACATATCCCCTATATTAGATTTTTTTGTGGCCGACATTTATTTTGGCCTATTAGAAAAATTATTTTTTATTAATAAAAATAATTTTACGAATGTGATATTATTTTTTATTTTGTGTTACAAAATATCTCCCATAATATTCACTATCACTATTATTCTTTGCCGACATGTTACAAACATTACATCACGTTACAAGATCTCTCCCATAATATTCACTATCACTATTATTTTTTGCCGACATGTTACAAATGTTACTAACGTTACATCACGTTACAAGATCTCTCCTATAATATTCACTATCACTATTATTTTTAGCCGACATGTTACAAACATTAGTAACGTTACATCATTTTACAAGATCTCCCCCATACTGGGCTGTAGAGCGCCTCTCGGCGCAATAATTAATAATTATTTCAATCCAAACTCATTATTATTAAGTAAAAATGAATTCTTTGTGTCGAGAGGCACTTTATACAACCCAATACGAGGGAGACGTATAATTATGTACTCAATGTGGAGCTCATATGTAACACTTTAATAAAATAATGAAATTTTAGCTACTAAAATTTTTACAATATCTACCTTAACCTTAAACATAAAAGTAACCCAACCTAACTTAAACTTCAAAACCAATTAGATATATATATATCATTTAATTAAAACTAAAAAATTAGTGAAACTTTGATACTTCTTGTTATGCTATATGGGAGTTGAGCCATCATTAAACCATGATTTTCTTATAAAGGATTTGAACACATACCAAGCCTTACATATTAAACAAATATTGATCTATCTTAACTCTAGGTCTACTAAAGGCTCATTAGAATCAAATCTTTTGAAGTGCAAACTTAAAAATATAATTTCAGAAAAAAAAATTGCACCTCAAAGTATTTGAACCTTCTCGAATAAACACAAAATTAAGATAAATCTATATTAAATCACATAACAAATTTCTTATAGTAAAAATACTCTTATATTCATAAAGAGTGTACTACCACTACCATTTTCCGCATTTGTTCTTTTTTTCTTTTTTTCTTTTTTTATTTTCATAAAAAAAGATCTTATATATTTGATATATAATAAAGGTATCACCAAAAAATTACATAAGGACAACTTGACAACACTTGTCCATAGCTGAACTCACATCTACTTACTAGAAAGTTTCTGACTTCTACCCATAAAACCCTGTTTCCAGTATGTCATTTATCAATATTACATATATCACAACCCATCAAGTATCTATCATGGCTAATTATGTAATTACCATTACATAATACACCATAGATATGATAACCCAAAATGAACCATAAGATATAACGATCTTATGCGTTCATACAGATAAGCCAAAAAAACTAATAAGTACCAAAAAAAGTAAAAGCAGATGGATCGCGTCCATCCCCATGGGCCACCAAAAAATGTCCAACCAGCCCCGCTAAAGCCTGCTTAGATAAGAGATCAGCATCATAATTGATCTCCCTATATACATGCTGGATGCTGATCACCGAGAATTGACTTTTCAGCTGCAAAATACGATCCATCCAATAGGTAAGGAGAATAGATTCCAAATGAAAAATTCCTTTAAACCATTCTACAATAACCCTGGAGTCACCAGCTATTTGAATTGCATCTATGCCCAAAGATCTAGCAAAGTGAAGAATACTCCACAATGCAAGTAACTCAGACCGTGTGTTGGTGCCAAATACATAGTTCCACTTTATGTTAAATCTGCCCAGAAGAGGCGATATGAGTATAGCCCCTACTCCACACTTGGTACCACCATCTTGAGAGGCCCCATCAAAGTAGCCTAAAGACAAGTCATGTTGAAAAGTAGGTTGCTGAATAAAATGATACTTTTGCATCCTGGACTGCTTGGGTCCCTCATTCCATATGTTCTGTACCTTATTGACAATCTGAAGTGGAGTAGATTTTACATTCCTGAAAATAAAGGAGTTTCTTGCTAGCCAGATAAATCTACACACGTGAAATGGAATAGTCCTCAGCTTACTATCACCTGTAATCCAATTTCTGAAAGCCTGGGTAATATTTAAACCATGCCAAATAAGATCTGTTTCATATAAATGACCAATATGTTGCCAAACCTGCACAGAAAATGAGCAGTTAATCATCATATGAGTGATACTTTCCTCAGCATCGTGGCATAACGAGCAAATTCCAGGACCCTTGAAGCCTTTTCTCTAGAGCATATTCCAAGTAAGAATATGTTCAGCCAACAATAACCAGGAGAATATCACCGTCTTAAGAGGAAGTTTCCAATGCCAAACCTCCTTAAACCACATAGGAATACATTCCGAGGATGTGGTAGAAACAGTAGATTTATATGCCAGTGCCGTAGAGATAGTTCCTGTTTTCACATTCTTACTCCAGAACAGAGAATCTTTGCAATGGTTCAGACTTAAACCAGTGTTCCTAAGCTTGTAAGTATAATCATTCCATTCAGTAGCCAGAGTTCCAGTA
The DNA here is from genome assembly GCA_001517045.1 of Pseudotsuga menziesii. NCBI lineage: Eukaryota > Viridiplantae > Streptophyta > Pinopsida > Pinales > Pinaceae > Pseudotsuga > Pseudotsuga menziesii. The sequence continues at coordinate 149,527 of LPNX010441840.1, forward strand.
ATATTTAATTCCTGAGCATCCGCCCATTGCGTGAAGCTGTCACCATCATAATTATTTGCTGCCTGAGCCAAATAATATACTCTTTTATCAAGCAAATGAGTCAAAAGTGGATCCGAGAGTCTGAAAGATCCAGCCATTCCCACAATAGGGTCTCTTCCCACCCTAATGCTCCACCCATCACCAGGTCGCCACGCCATCCACTGTTTCAATATAGGCATAGCCTTCAGTAGTGCCCTCCATACATTAGAGATGTTCCTCATGTCATACTCAACTAATCTGATCCATTCACCTATAGCCCATCTCCGTATGTATTTGGCAGAGATCACCCGATGCCACAGGCATGGTACAAAAGCATCGCCACAAGTTTTTAGCATTTAGTGCTCTTCCAAAGTCACTGATGTCCTTTATCCCCCATCCTTCACATTCTTTAGGCTTTTCCAATAAATCCCATCTTTCCAAGCATATAGAAGGCTTATCATTACAACCAGACCATATGAATCTCGTCAATCTGCTCTGAATCTGTTTTTGAATAGCTCTCGGAATCCAGGTAAGGGAGAACCAATATACAGGAATTATTTCCAGGACATATTTAGTCAAAATGAGTCTACCTCCAATAGATAAGAAACGATGTCCCCAAATACCAATGCAAGTCTCAATCCTCTTAAGTAGCCAAATCCAGTCCCTGGTCTTATAATCATTAGGCTTCATAAAAAATACCAGGTATCTGAACCCATGTTCAAGAGGCAGAATATCAAATGAAAAGAGTTGGTGTAGTACCTCCAACTCATCAGGTTCCCACTTTGTATGATAAAATTGAGATTTTTCTGGACTAATGCTCATACCCGAAGCATCACAGAAAACATCAAGAGCAATTTTGATAGCCTGCCATTCTCGAGGGGATCCCCCTCCAAATAAAAGGATGTCGTCCACAAATAAAAGATGAGTTATAAAAATTCTTGCTGCCACCTCGATACCCACAATATCACCATGCTCTGCTAATTCCTTTATCATCTTGCTGAAACCTTCTGCAATAAGCAGAAATAATAACGGTGACATCGGGCATCCCTGTCGCAGGCCCCTGGATGCCGAGAAAAAAGGAGTGGGATTTCCATTGACCAGAATAGAAAAATTTGCTGAACTCATGCATCCCATAATCCAATTAGTAGTGTGCAAGGGTAAACCAATCTGCAGAAGTACCAATCGGATAAAACCCCAGTCTACCCAATCATAAGCTTTAATGAGATCCAACTTCAATACCAGAGCTTTCTTATTCTTTATCTTAATGCTGTGTATAGTTTCTTGTGCAATGGCAATGGCATCCGTTATTTGGTGGTTTTCAAGGAAACCGAACTGTTCATCAGAAATACCCATGGACAGCCCCTTCTTCGGACGAGTGGCAATGATTCTAGTTATAATCTTATATATAAGATTGCATAGAGAGATCGGCCTATATCCCGCAAATGAGGAAGGCTTATCCGATTTGGGTATTAATGCCACAAATGTAGAGTTCAATGAGCCACATACTTTTCCCTGAATCCGAGATTCCTCCACCATAGCAAGAAGATCGGGTCCCACCAAATCAAAAAAATGAAGGATAAATTCTACGGTCCATCCATCGGGCCCAGGACTCTTTGAGAGTTCAAATTCTTTCAGAGTGGAATGTATTTCTTTCAATGTGACAGGTACAAAGAGCCTCTCACCATCCTGTTCCCCAAACATCCGCGGGTACTTCATAATAAGATCCATTTGTGCAACAATAGACAGGTTTTCATGTTTCTTATAAACAGAATTGAAGTATGTAAATGCTTCTATTTCAAGATATCCCTATTTGCAAATAACAGACCCATCTTCCGCTTGTAAATCCCAGATATGGTTATGAATCCTTCGAGCATTGGCAAACTGATGATAAAATTTGGTGTTACTATCACCACTCTCATTCCATTTTAGTCTACTTTTCTAGTGTGCCGTCTCCTCTTTCCTCTTCAGTATGGATATCTGTGACTCAGAAAGGCATTTTAGCTGAACACTGACCTCCTCATCACATATACCCGCCGGATAGTCTATCAAAATTTTGGCAATATCAAATTCGATAGTTACTAACTCCTCTGAATCACGAGCCATTTGAATCTTTTCCCAATTCTTCACCGCAGCTTTGAGGATCCTAAGTTTCTGAACCAATATCCACATAGGAGAAAGATCATCATCCACCACCATAGTCCGCCACGTCGATCTCACAAACTGGTCAAAATTAACCATAGCCAGCCAAGTCGCATTAAATTTAAATGGATAAAGGATATGTTCACCTTCCATTTCCCACTGGAATACAATAGGGAAATGATCAGATATCTTTGTCTATACTACCCACGATCTTTAAGAATGAACCTGCTCCAGTAAATCTGCATCCACAATGAATCTATCCAATCGCTTGCCAATTCCTGCCGAGCCGCCCCGACCATTTTGCCAAGTAGGTCAAATGACAGATGGCTCCACATCTAACAGACCTTCATCCCGAAACAGATTGTAAAAAAAGTCAGCATCTGGATCCTGTCGGATACTTCCCCAAGTTTCACTAGCAGATATTGTAAAATTAAGATCACCACCGATGATTAATCCTTTTTCCTTCAATAAACCACCAACTCAAATAAGATTCCAAAAAGGAATTCTGTTATGATATGGCCCATAACAATTTAGTATTTTATTCTCCTAGACTCCATTTAAGTGCCTACCCTGCAAAATAATACCTGCAATAGATTTGTAAACGTCAAAATTAGTTTTTTTAAGATTCCACGCTGACAGCAAAACCCCCGAAAGACCAATAGCATCCACAGCGCTCATATGCCAACTCCCCACCACCTTTGAAAATACTTCAATCGCCTTTTCAGAAGACACCATCATCTCCTAAATCAATAAAATATCTGGTCGAACATTCTCACACACTCTACGGAGGGATAGCAATTTTTGGGCACCCCCTACCCCTCGAATATTCATAGAGAGAATAATCATGATAAACCTCGTGCCAGGGCCTTCTGCGCTCTAAGGGCCCAAGGGACAAGTGTAGTAGGAGTAGTCAATTGTGGAGAATCAGATAACAACCCCTTCAGTTTTCTGGCGTTTCTTGTCTTCAGAGGCAAGAATTCAGGGTCCAAACCCCCGCGAATACTTCCTTTGGGATCACTGGACTATTCATCCATTGTCCCGGGGGATGATAAAACCTCAGTAGATGGTTTTCCAATATTGATTCTGCCACCCGTGTAAACGGGAAGTTTGGATTTCTGGAGAATATCTCTATAGGAAGGGATCACATCAGTAATAGATTTAGACTCAACAGGCTGGGCAAAAGGCCCCAAAAATCCCTGAGGAGACGAATATATACCCTCAAGTAACTCCTCCCTCCCCACCGGAGTACAGGAATCCCGAGAAGAAGTTTTTGGTAAAGTGTCAACGAATACCCTAGGGAGAGACTGATTTACCAAGGAAGTCGATGGATCTGAGGCCAGTGGATTTTCCCCCTCCACCACCCCGGGGGTATCCTTTAAAGAAGCAAGACCTTCCTTATATAAACTAGACTACAAAATATACTTATCATTGAGCAGCGATACTTTCAATTTAAAAAACTCCTCCAGAGTTAATGACGCTACAAGAGATGGAGAGTACAATTGTAACTTACCAATCAGTGAAATGTCTGGAATAGAGAGAGTGGTCAGGTCTATAGCCAATGCATCCACATTCAACTTGTTCATCTCAGGCAACTCTTCAATAGATGAAGGATTAGATAAAAGTCCTGGGCAATCGAGTTGTTTTATAGGACGACCAGAGCAATGTGCTTTAAGGTGACCCACCTTATTGCATGTCGAGCATCGAAACGGTAGTCCCCAGTAATCCAACTCAATTTCATAAATAGTCCCCCTCCATTCAATGGTTAAATCATCCACAAGTCCTTGAGAGATATCAATTTCCACTAATATCTTACCAATTCTACGATCCAGACCCCCTAATAGGGACGGCTCCACATGTAAAAAGCACCCCAAATGATTGCCTATAGCAGTAAATGCTTCCAAATTCCACAGGAAGAGGGGGCAATTCAAAATATGGACCCATAGATGTCGAATAATCAGGACCTCCTTCTTGGGGTTGAAAAGGTGACACCACCTCTTTAGCATCAAGCTTCCCTTACCACACAACTAGGTTCTGGATAATATAGATTCCGAATCCTCCAAGCTCTTAAACAGAAAGCAGTACCACCCCCTGGATAATTTAAATACCTCTGGCATGTATAGAAGCAAAGGATACCATTGTTCCTGTACAAAGGTCTCAACTTCGCGACTGGAACACGACCAGTAACTGAACTTTCCAACTAATGCCGACAAAGACATCTTGGCCACAGCATCTAACCCAATATCATCCCCCAAAACCATCCTCGGGCCTCTTTTTTTTGGCTTCCAGGGTTTCACTACATCCCTCACACCTACAATCTCCTGCGGTTTGTTTTGCTTATGTGAAACAACCAGAATGCTTTCTCGAGGGATGTTAATTTCAGTAGTATGGCACTCATCTATAATTTCCAGGATATCTCTCTCGTATATCTGTTCCGAAGGCACTTGTATCCCGGGCTGAGCAATATCACACTGATAACTACTACATGAGTTCAATACCCCATGCACTTTACTTCCTCCAACACCAAATTTATTCCTTAATGCATCATCTGGGATAAAGAGCCCAGCATCCTTCCAAATAATCTCATCAATTGGATCCAAAAGGTCCATAAACTTGCCACCTGTCCCCATCATCAATAACTAGGTGCTATCACATTTATGGCCCAACCACCACATATGTGAGCATACTAGCCTCCAAACTGACAGAAAGAAGATAGTACCACCTTTCAGTAAGTCCTGACATAGCAAATCACTAACCCTCTTGTAAGAGCAGCTATATTCAATAGATTGGACGTCGATGGTTGTAAATACCTCCCGAATTTAATGCAATAGGAAGATAGATCAATGTCCTCCAAGAAACAATAAAGTCTAACCACCTATGAAGCCCGCCCACATAAATGTGAAATTCAAATTTTGAAAGATATAGAAACTAGGTAGTAAGTATGATACCACTGAGCAAAACTGTGGTAGCAACCAAGTAGTGAATCACCTCTCAACTGCTGAACCAAACAATGAGTACCAGTATATATGGGAACTCAGGGAGTGTAATAGCAGACCTCAGCAACACACCAAATAACACCCTAAAACGAGAATGGACTGAACAATCAAACTAAGAAGGATAGAAGTTCATCAAAGTTAGTTTCTAATAAGATATCCCCATAAGGAAGAATAATGACTTCACATGTAAAACCAGCGTTATCTCTTGTATCAAAAAAGTCCAGTCTGACAGCGAACCACAAAGAACGAACTCAAATAAAAAAGCTCTGACAGTAGAAGTTCTGATTTCAGGATATTGTATTCCAGTGATGACGTAAAGTATCACCACGACAAAGTATATATCCTTGATACCAAATATTCCAACTTCATGTGGTCCAGAGTGATAAAACCAGTCGCAGCAAAGATATTTTGATTAAAACAGGCTCCAGCAATTCAAGCACCCAAACACAGAAATACACAATAGTCCCTAAGGTTCATTCCAGTATAAAGCTATTCTTTACCCGTCACCTCTCGAAACAGGATCCTCCCAGCATCAGCTATTTTGTGTCAACATTTCAATGACCAAAATATTCCTGCTCCTACTCCTGCTCCTCTCCTAAGACCAAATGTGTGAATTCGAGATATCATATTCCTAAACCATCATTTTTCACCGTATTTGTTCCTTAAAAGTTAGTTACGTCACTTCCCAAATACCACTCATATTAAACTTATACATTCAAGCAACGTGTAACATCTTCTACCATAACATTATTTAATTTGTTATTGAAATGATAAAGTAAGCGAAAGGAGAATATATAATGATTGGCATTTCATAGTTATAAATAAAGAAACCTTTGGAAATTAATTATTCTTTGATTTCTTTATTGTTGTTTGCATAATTGAAATAATTATTTGTAACATTATTTAATTTGTTATTGCAAAGTAAGTGGATGGAGAGGATGGAGAATATATAATGATTGGGGTTTCATAGTTAGAAACAAGGTGGGTTGTTAAAGGTAGCAAGTCTCTGCCTTATGTAATTGGTACATAGTTAATTGCTCAATAATTTAATCAAATCGTAGAAAAGAGAATCCTCATAAAATAGTCAAAAGTATTTTTTAATGTTAGCCAAAAATTGTCGTTGTTAATCAAAGCATAATCTTAAATTGCCAGCTAAAAGATTGTTGCTATGAGGATTGGTTACTACACTAAATTAGTAGTGATTCGGCAGTTTTCACAGCTTGTTTGGTTTTCAAAATTATCCAAGATGCCATGTGGATACAAAGAACATTAAATAGTCACCGGACTACCGCCAGCTAAGAGAATAAAAGGCACTCATGATTAAGCTATTATGTGTCAACCTAAGTGTTTTGGGTTTCAAGGTATAGTTTTTGGTCGAATAGAATCAAGGTAAATGTATAGTTTCCGATTGAATAGAATCAATCCCCATTTCTGTCAGATATGGCCCTATGAGCTTATTAGTTGATATATATATATATATATGATACCAGTTGTTTTAGCTGCAGAGATACAGAATTACAAGAGCGTTAGGCCAAGAGTTACAAGTGTTTGAGCAGTCCCTTAGAATATACTTTAGAGCAGTTCCGTTAGCCGCATCGGAAGGAGTTATATACGTATTTACAGTTGCGTGAGCTGCAGAGGTAGCATTAATAGGACGTTCCAAGAGGGAGCTTAGCTTAATAAGATAAGTCGTACGACATTTCTGAAACAAAATTACGATAAAGTAATTACCATCAAAACCAAAACAAAACACTAATAGACAAATTAAATGGAGGAGTGGATCATATGATGTTATTATGCGTGCAACTCATTTAAAATCTGTTGTATTTGACCGACTTTGGAGGATAAAGACAAAGAGTAAAGGTAGATAATGTAGGTTAGGGCGTACATGTTAATATCATGGGCTATGGGGGGAAATTCAAGGAGGGTGCAAGTTAGGGGATGCAAAGCAAGGAGGGTCGTGTGGATGGAGGAAATTGTGATGCGACACTACATAGAGTCATCTTCTCCCCTGACAAGACAATGCGTGGTCACTTGATAACCCACTTCATTGCATGCTTGACAACTCATTGCACTGCATGGAGGAAGTGTGTCATGCATAGTAATAGAACCTCTGATGTATACAACTTTCTCTAGAATTAAAACACCATACCAAAAAAAAATATTGCACCACTGATAGGAAATTCTTGCAAAAACAATAAATAAAAAAACACAACACTAAGAGAGTTTCCTGTAAGGTAGGCGTATGGCCATTCTGGTATCCCACGCTGGTGGTGATTCAATCCTGTAGTTTCAACCCTCTAAGAAATGGATTGTTCTATAGGAAATATGAAAAGGAAGACTGGTGAATCCAACGAGCTAGATGCTCGAGCGCGGGGGTGTCCATGACGCCGCTAGCACCACCACCACCAAATAAGGTCATTCTACTAAAATTCCAATAAAAAATCAAATCAAGAATCCATTATCAAATCTCAAGTATACATCTCAGCCATCAAATCAAATCGATACATATTTTCCACACAATTCAAATGGGCCTTACCGATCTTTGGTAGTTTGATGACCCCAATCATCCCAGCCCTCATGAGCAATGATGTCATCAAACTAAGTATCTACATACACAATACGTGAGTACTTTCCCATGGTGCGCCCAATGTAGAGGGGTCCCGTTCCCGTGACACTACAATGCACAAATGCAAATCTTGTTTTCTCATACGGATTTCACGGGTCTTAAGAAGCGATAGAGCCAAACTCTTTGGCAATGGAATGGAGCTCACAATGCTACAAACGGGAAGTATTCAGTCAGTATCCATTGAAAGAGTATGATCAATATAGGCATTCACTTACAAAAACAGGTTCAGATTAGCCCATTTTGTCGCATTGAGAAGTAACAAAAATAGTTGTATAATTAGGTGCATTTTAGTTTTGGATGGAAGTTTTTCGCCTATAACAATTTTTACTCATCTTTTTTAGGGTTTAAGACTGGTACAACAATATATTCATTTTTGTAGGGTTTAAGACTTGTACAACAATATATTCATTAATAACTCAATAGGAGTTATTTGAGTGCATTTATTTTGGGAAGAGACAATATGCTAAAAGGTGGATACTGTGCATAGGTGCAGGATAAAAATGTAAGAAAATCCAATTGATGCTCATCGTTTGATAATGGTTTGGAGTTTTGGGTATCTACGATGTTAAAAAATAAGATATTGGATTAATTCTTTTGTAGCATCAAACGTTGTTGGAAAAAGTGTAAGTTGAGCTGTGGTCTTTATTCTTACCTCTTACTTTATATTTTGAGAAAGGTTATCCTTCTATAACACAGACTCATCTAAACTGGGTATGATTGTCTATTGAATTGCATTTGGGTGCACTGAATATACAAACTAGTGTAAATGGAACTTCGGTTTTCCTATGATAAAAACTGATATTAATCTAAGAAAGTGTAATGATTATATACTAGACAACATGGACCCATCATCGATAGACATCATGAATGTAAGACAGGGTTAAAAGAGTTCTTAGAGGGAAGTTCTATACACAGGCATGCAGAGAACAAATAAAATAAAAGGCTCTAATAGGGGCTGAAACCGGTCCTATTCATCAGAGGCAGGCACTGGACCATCTATGCAATGAAGCAAAGCATTCAAACCTGGTGTCTAAGAGCCTTGTGTAAATTCTTCTTGAAGATGGAGATCCTCTCTTCAGGCTTCCTGAGACTACTTTCAGACCACCTCATACTTCTCAGACTGCTTTCAAACAGGCTCATACCACTTTTGTTGAGCACCAAAATTATCGATTTATGTTACAGAGCTAAACAGATTAGCAACAATGGAGAAAATATCTGCATTCAACAAGCCCCTCCTCAGACCATTTACATTTGCAGAATTTGCAAGTAGAAGGTTATGAATAATGGTGTCATGCAAGGTGAATAATGGTGTAGTGGAAAGCCTAGAAATGTCCATGACCACAATAAAAGGGCTCTCATGGCAGCTTGGCAGAGCACAGAGCAAAAGGGCTCCCATGGCAACTTCTAGAGGTAAAGAGGGAAAGCGGTGGCTTGTAGAGATAAAGTAAAAATTTAATGTTGAGATTCACTGTGAAACTAATGCTAAAGAAAAAAATAGCATTAATCAAACTCATGAATTAAATCCATAAATCATCCCATGAAAAACTTAAAAACTTAGGATAACATGATATTGAAAACATGTCTTCCTCAGAAACAGGCCAAATAAGAGGTCGATTTTGTTGGTTGGTCTATAGAAAAGGTTTCAGTTATTGATTGGTCTCACAAAAGGGTTTAATTTTGTTTTTAATAAAAACTTAGGATTATAAATTTTGAGTTGCGTGCCATTTTAAAGAAAAAAAGGCAGACCAAATCCTATAGTCCCTACTAGCCGAAGGCAAGGACTATAAAGAAACCTTTGGAAATTATTCTTTGATTTCTTTATAGTTGTTTGCATAATTGAAATAGTTATTTGTAGAATAGAATTTGTGAAGTGAAATTAATAAAATCATCATTTCAAATTAAAAGAATGTTCTTTATAGTTGTTTGCATAATTAATTAGTTATTTGTAGAATAGAATTTGTGAAGTAAAATTAATAAAATCATCATTTCAAATTAATTAATTAAATTAAAAAAATGATGTTTATGTTTATACATTTTTATTAATATTAAAAATAAAAAATTTATTATATTTTCAATAATATTAAAAATTAATAAATTATTAAAAATATTCATATGTATAAATTATAATATTATTATTATTTGATTATAAATTAAATAAATAAAATTTAAAAATTATTATATTATTATAATTTTATTACAAATTAATTAAACACGTAACTTCCTTGTTTTTAAAACTCACTAAAATTATAAAATAAATAAATAAACAAATAAAAGTTTAGGTATGATTATCCCAATACCAAGATAAGAATATATCATTTCTAGGATGTAGCCCAACAATAAAAAAAAATTAATGTGTTTTTTAATATCTTATTAGTTCCTACTAAAGGCTCGGGTACTATTGTTTTCAATATGTGTTGACCATGCATTAGTTTCCATTGCCTTAATTGCAATGTACCTTTTCAACCAAAGTTTTGTCCAAATTGTTTATTTATTAATTATAAAATTGCGTTTTTTTGGAAGTTGATTGTCTCATATTTTCAAGTGTTATTGTCGTGGTGGCGGCGTGGGCATTATGACCGGTTCTATCTCCTCAGTTTTTTCGATGACTCCAGTATAGGTGTTTGGAGGCAGACACTAACATTTACGCCAACAATGACACATTTACACCAGCAATGACACATGCATTTTCTTTAGATCTTCGCATTATGAGATCATTTGAACGAGAGCTTGTAAGATGTGAATGTAGAAACATTTTATGCAAACAATTACTCTTACTGCTCTTATTGCTTGTGATGGTGCCAAAAAATCGAAGGTGACTAGTTGTAGAGTGTATTGCAGTCATAGAAAGATTAACAACGAATAGAGGGCTCAACACCTTGCACCACCACTGCCATCGTTATGCTTTAATTCATCGCCATGTGCACATCTGCAGCTGATTGTTTCACCGCCAACCGCCTGTGCATAGATGTGCAGGCCTCCATCACCAACCACTTATGGAAAAAGTAGTTGTACTTAGCAGATACAAGCATGAGGCTTCTATGCAAGCTTCACACCTCTATGCAATGCTTAAAAAATTCTTATCATAGCTTAGCTAGGTGCAGACAAAACGATGGAGAACCGTTCGTGTTTCTTTAGATACTGGTGCTATGTCCATAATTCCTCCTGCAACCTACCACAAACAATATGTTAATTCGGGTATGTATGTAGCTATTGTTAATGTATTAAAATTGTTTCATTTATCTATTGAAACTATTTTATTTATTTATGTTTCTCTCCCTGCTTTGTGTGCAAACACATGCAAAGAACATAGAAAAAATAGTTTATTGTAGCTATATGGTTTAGCAGTCATGACTGACCTAGACATACCTGGAATGAACGTTCCAAGGGAAGTGAAGGGCATGCCTAAAATCAATAGGTAACAATTGTGCATGCAAGCAATGGTATGTGGGTCACGGTCATGAGACAAAACTTAGCAAACGCCTGTTGATTCTTGGAATCAAAATAAGCTACATATTTTTAAACTCTAAAATGATCAGTAATACTAGTTACTCCTAAATAATAGTTGGCAGGATGTATATGAGGACATAGAGGACATTACATAAGAAACTATTGGTAGTTTTAGAATTTCCTGCTAGCTCCCCACTTGCCAAAAAACACCCTAAACCTTGAATTCTTTTATAGGCCTCTAAAGAAACATAAAATGCACAAAATATAAAATCAAAACCTACAACCTGTGTGAGACTATCTCCATGGCTAGTTTCAAAACTTCGCGGCTAGCATTGCACCTAACAAAAGAATACCACTTGAATGATTTTAAAAATGTATAAACAAAGTTAACACGCATATAAAAAAAATAGAATAAAAAACATGTTCTACCTCCGTGGTTAGTTCAACGGACCCAACTTGATAATTGACCGAGGCTCATAGCATGTGCTATTATACATTTTGCGATATTCCAATCTAGTCCTCGTACCAAATGCAACCCACAGACGAACCACGAATATCTATAATGCGAGCCACGAATTGGGCTTGAAACTTGGTCTTTCTCTCTTCCACCACGACCACTTGGCCTGCAGGTCCTGCTAAATGGGATCGCTTGCATCCCTCTACATTTTTCATAGTGTGATAAGCATGATAGCAGTTGTTGAGATAATGTATATTTACATATATAAAAAACAAATAATTACCACGTCATCCCTCGCATGTGAGGGGTCAGTGCGAGCTACCCCTTTCCTCTAGCAGTTATTATCTCCCAAGCAGATGAAAAAGGAAATTTATAGGCCAAATCCAACAAAGGAAGAAGCAAGGCAATTAGGTACACTCTCATCCAGGCTCTACTATGGCCTTGCTTGGCATGTTCCTTTGCTTTTTCCTCAACACGTTGTGCTGACAGACATCGTGATGGTTCACTTGGCTTGCAAGGGACTCAAGGGTCCATGCTTGAAGGTTTTTTTATACTATACATCTTCATTAACCCCATCATAATGACAATTACTTTATTTTGAAGGATAGTGGCAACAAAGAATTTTATGTGTAACACCCCGGTTTCGACCCCAATTGCATTAAATTATATATGATGTAAATAACGTTATTAAATCATGGTGTGGAGCTCAAGGCAAAGGCCCCACCATGGATTTATCATCTTATGTTTCGACAATTAAAATCGATTTTCATGGTATTCGTGCTAGCCAAGCACAATATAATTTTGGACATCATGTAAAAATGCAAATTAATAAAAATACCACAACTAGTTACGTGTCGCAAAGTGAAAGAGATGGGGGCATGAAATCACAAGGAATAGGGAGGGGAGAATATTCAAACCCTTGAGCCAATGGGGAAAAACCAAATGTCAAAGGGTAAACCCATAAAGTTGTCAACTAGCCATTTTGTCTTTTTGTGTCAATCACTTGTTCCTGCCAGAAATTGGTTGAGGAAGTTAATGCATGTGGATGGGAAGAGTGTGGGATTCAAATTCAAATATGGGATGCCACCCATTTTTGGAAAACATGTTTTTGACTTCTTGGGCAAGTAAATGCTTGGAAATGCATGCACATCCCATTATTCACCCATGTGTTTGCTCTCTCACATAGCTGGAGATAGATGGGGTATTCTAATCCCATTTTCTGCATTTTTCTCCATTTCTACATGCCCAAAAATTTATTTTGGTCTTCCTGAGTGAATGTGTAGCAAGGATTCACGATTTGGTGGTTTTAAGAGTCGTTTTTCTCTTCCTCACGCAGCGGGAGCTTGCTATGCATTTAACTCCGTGTTTTTCTATTGTTTTCTCATTTTTCCATACCCAGAATTTTGTTTTTGGAGTTGTGTAGTGAATGGGAAAAGGAGACCTGCGATTTGGGTGTGTATGGAGGTCGTTTTAGCCCCTACAGTTCCCATAAATGTTTTGTGAAATTATATTTCTCTCACATGGTTTTTTCCCCCCATTTTACTAGTTTGTTTTGGTTGCAAACTCATCCCTTTTGGTTATGCTCAGTGGCTGGGAAGGTAGATCCCCAATTTGGGTGTAAATAGAGGTCGTTTTTGCCTCTGTGAAGCCATTAAACATTTCCTGAATGTTTTGATCACTTGGGTTTTTTTTCCCCATTTTCCATTTTCTATTTTTGGTTCCTAGGACATTTTTTTCCATACCCAGAACTTGTATTTTGTTGTGAATTGCATCCTTGTGTTGGCTTGGCTGAGTAAGCCCAAGGAACCCATCTGTTAGTGGGATGACTATGTTTGGATATGATTATTGGCTTGACTATGGGTGCATGGTCTTGTTGTGTGTGATTATGTGTTCCCTAGTTTCTTGTGTAAATCATGCCCAACTTGGGGGTGGAAGTGGTACTAAGACATTGAGGAGCACACTAGCATATGGTTGTGTGGAACGTTGCAGCGCCATAGCTATTTGCGAGGAAGGTTCTTCTCAAGATAAGTATTTTCATGTGTTTAACCTTTGCAATGTATTTTTCTTATAAATTATTATGAACATGATGAATGCTTGAACGAATTCTTTGTTTCCATTGTATATTAATGCATATGTGTTGCCCGTGGGGGGGCAGAGCAAGTGGTAAATGGAATTGTTTGTAAATGGAAGGTCATGAGTTCAAAACCCCCCCAAATTAACCCATGGGCCATGGTTTGGGCTTTTTGGTTTCACCTAGGTTTATAGTTGTAGCGGGATTGGATCCCTAGACCCCGTGTTACGCGAGTACCAGCCCGTCCCCAGTTGCCGATTCCCCTAGTCAAAAAAAAAATGCAGATGTGTATGTATTTTATTTTCAATGCATAGAATGCTTGCAATGTGTTACTTCTGTTTTGTTTGCATTTTTTATGCAGCTGTATATATATTTTATTTACAATGCATTTTTAAATTGTTATGTTCATGGGGCTACATTGCCTAGTCCTATGAATAGAAACAGTGTTAGTCGCGTCCTCTCTGTCAGCAGGATGAGGGGAGGGGACGTGAAATTTATGCCAAAAACAATGTCAACATTTTATGAAATTCATACCTTCTGATATCATTCTGCTCAAAATTGGAAACCCTTGGTTTGAATGCTTTCATATGCAACTGTATCCACGCAAGAAAGCTTGTCAATTTCACTATAAAATTTAAATGTATATCCATTGTTGTCATTGCAAGCATGTCTTCACAATATCTATTGGGAGTAAGTTTTAAGATTACTTGTTTCCATAATACAATGGTTATTTCCTCAGCGTACAACGTTGTTGTCCAAGAATCAATTTCATAAAAGTGGTAATTCTAGGTATTTGGAAGCATGGAAATTGAGTTCAATAGGAGAAAGAGCTTGCTAGCAACCCAAAGCTCTGCAGCTAAGACATTTGCCAAATTACATCGAACTCACAACTACACATGTCAATGTTAACTTTCCAAATGCTAAAATTAATATCCAACTCTCTCAAAAGTGAAACTATAAAAATATTATTTTATTGTGTTATGTCATGTTTCTGGTGCTTCTACGATCATCTAAAATAAATTAATTATATTTTAATTTAAAGTTTAGAAAATAAACATAAAATAAATTAATAATGTTTTGATTTAAAGATTAGAACATAAACATTAAAAAAAACATAATATATGAAACTATGTCATTCGTTAACATTTCCTTAAAAGTTTTGAATGGATAGGATAGCAATGTCCATTTAAAACAATATTTCCTAACATATTATTTTTTTCATCAAAATTATCTCCTTAATTTGACATGTAGAGTACATCGTGTTTTGTATGGCATGCAATGTGTCTTTTTTCTTCTTTTTTTAGGATAGGGAACTTATTCACGATGCCTAACACCATGATGGAGAGCGATGGACATCAAAATATCCTGATCCAGAGAAATTGTAAACAATTTTATTTAACTACATACAATTCTTAGCAGCCTAAACAACAAGTGGCCTATGTGTCCCCTTTTCTCAAAAACCATTTGCAATTCAAGTTTGAGCATGGGTGAATCCATGAAGATAGGTGTCTATTTTGGGGGGTCTTATGAGAAAATAAATCTGATTTTTTCATGTTTTTCAACTTTGGGCGAACGAAAGTAATATTTTTGTTTAGAATTTCACTTTTAAGTAAAAACAAAACTTTTAGAGAATTATGTTAGCTTTCTATTCATAATTTTTTCAATTTGTTTTATTAATATTTGATATTTCATTTTGAAAAATGTTTGACAGTGTGTCCTTATAAAATGAAAGGACTAAAAAATAGTCATGTTTGGTTATGCCCCTAAAATCATTGTTAAACTTGTGTTTTGCAAAAAAAAAACAAGCTACGACAATATACACATAATATACTATTGCGGTGACTATAAGTTTGTAACCAACATATCTATATACTAATTTTAATATTTTTTTGAATTTGATTAATGGGAAAACCTTATCAGTTTTAAACATGTTTTTGGTTGCAACATTTTTCTCTCAATTGACTATAAAACTTAAAAATCTACAAATACCCTTTTGAAGTAGACACTCCAATTAACCGCACCATATTTATTTCAATTTTTTAGGTGGTGTATTTCTAAAGTTATATATTTTTCACTTCACCACATTTTGAAAGAGATGAAACTAAACTCGACACATGTTAAGAAACAAAAAAATTAAAAATATCGAATCTCACCTATACACAACAAAATCTATACCTACAGAAAGTATATTTAATGATGAAAGTAAAGGTATCAAGTCCGGCAATAGATTTTTAGTGTAAGGCATCCATTTTACCTTCCGAAAATGGAGAAACCTAAAAAATGTGCAGGTTTTAGGTCTCAGAGGTTATTCGGCTGAATAATGTTTTTCCATTACGGAACCGTTACAATCAAGGTTGTTCGGTCGAAAAACTAAACGCAAAAAGAAATTTCATCGACCGAAAAAAAAAATTTACGTTATCTATATATTCGTATAAATAAAACGAAAGAGACTCATTATTTTCACACCTTTTCATTTTGTATAAGTAAAAATATTTTTGAAGGGGTTTTCAGAGGAGATTTCTTTTGCCAAAGGAGTTTTTTTACAAGGTATTTTTCTCCTTATTTATTTCCAAGGGGTACATTGAAAGAGTTTTTTCCCAAGTCACTTTTGCCAAAGATTTTGTGTTCTAAAGTATTTTTGCAAAGAAGTTATTTCTTTGCAAGAAGTTTTTTCATAGAGTTTTTTTTCCAAGATATTTTTGCAAAGTAGGTTATTTCTTTGCAATGAGTTTTTCCAAAGAGTTTTTTTTTTTCAAGGTATTTTTGCAAAGGATTTATTTCTTTGCGAGGGGTTTTTTCAAAAAATTTCTTTCCCAAGGTATTTTTGCAAAGTAGGTTATTTCTTTGCAATGGGTTTTTCCAAAGAGTTTTTTTGCTAAGTATTTTTGCAGAGGTTTTTTTTTTCCAAAATATTTATATAAGTTGTTGTTACAAAGAAGGTTTTTTCTCAAAGAGGTTTTTTTTCCTAGTTTTTTTACAAAGAAGATTTCTTTACAAGGTGTTCTTATTTTTTTCCAAGGGTTTTTCCAAATGAGATTAAACAATCATGGGAAATAAAAGAAACTGTCAAAAAAAAGTGATCGTAAATGAGATAACGTGCTAATAGGGAAAAACAAAAACTCAGAAATAGAGCCAAAAGAGAAAGGGTTGCAGAAACAGAAGAGAGAGTTGAAGATATAAGAATAGATTTACATGACACTATTGATGAAATGGAAATTGAAAATAAGGTACAAGAAGAACAAATGGAAGTTGAAGAGACCGTTGTTGAAGATGTAAATAGTGATTTACATGTTAATGTTGATGAATTCAATATTGAAGATCAAAATCAAAATCCATAAATTGGACCTAGTATGTATATATCATGTATTTTCCAAATTCATTTTTTATAATGAATTCTATTTTTGGACATATGTTAAATTAAATTTAACTTGATGTATAGGTACTTTCACCATTAATGATGAAATGTTAGAAGACGTTGATTGCGACAAATATGGAGAAAAATTACTCATACATGTTGCACGATATCATGCTACAAAAATTTATGATGATATTCTCAAGGATTGTTCAATAGCAGGACAAGCGCAATTTTTGAGATGTTTATTGGTGTCCAAGATGTTAGAAGGTGCTACGTCATTATTGGGTATTCACAAGGTGACAAAAGATTCGAAACTGAAACATAATGTGATAGAAAATGTAGGTGATGCTATAAAAAAAAATTGAAAATCCTGAAATAAAGATACCAGTGCTGCACGTAGATCAATTCATACAGCAATTGTTTCAGCTAGTACTAGACAAAAACGTTTGACAACACAACTAGCACAAGCAATTGGAACCTCAAGAAAGACATTATACAAACATAGAAAATTTAGAATGAAAATAGATGAAAATGATGAACTTGCTTGCTGGCAATTATTTGTAGACAACCTTACAAAGATAGAATGGGAGAAGGTGTTAAATATATTGTACATAAATATTGCTTGGAACATGCTCAAGTTTCACCAAATTCAAGGTATGTGATACGACAAAGAGTATCATGAAATGTATATGAAAGTCATCCAAAACATATAATAGAAATGACACAAGTACAATTGTTCAATAAATTCAAGGAGGATCATCGTGGAATTAATATGTCAATCACTACATTTGTGCAACAAAAACCATGGTATGTTAGACCTATTACTATATAGGACACATGTTGTTGTCATTATCATGTGCAATTTCAATTATATTACAACACATTTCTTGAATTTGGTAAAATGTTTTGGACAAATTCACCACCTCCGACCACAGTACATGAATTCATATCTCAAACTCTATATGAGAAAAATCACGATGAAGTATTTTATAATAAGAAATGTGTCAATGGAAAACATTTTCATGGTTGTGGAAATCTTGTTTTATTCCACAATAAATACCCTATCGATAATGATCAGTCACTTTCAAATGTAACCGTTGATTGGAGAATATATGAATACAGCAATTATTCTACAAGTTCTAGTGATGCACATTCCAAAAGAATTGATTTGCGAGAAGATAAAATATGTGTGACAGATTTTCTCAAGAAATTTGAAAGTGAAATTTATAAATACACCAAGCATTCACATAGAGCACGATGGCAAGACCTTCAATTCAAACATTCCCATGAAATTTTTCCAGCTGGAATAATTTTGTCTATGGTTGATTTTGTAGAAAACTACACATTTGTTGCACAAAAAGAGATTCAAGGTGAATACTATCATTCTAACCAAGTTTCAATATTTGTTCATGTTCTATATAGACATTCTCAACAATATGTTGATGGCATTGAAAGCATGTGTGATAATTGAGATGTGATTAAAGAATATCACGTTTATAGCAGCGATGATTGTACACACGATACACATTTTATTCAAAATTGTATTGAAAAAACTTTCTGCGATTCACTAAAAAGTCGTAAAGTAAAATTCAATGCACATTAGATATGGTCAAATGGATGTGCGGGACAATTTAAATCTTCACGGTCATTTTTTTGGTTATGTCAATTTCATGAAGCACTGAACATTAAACATCGCCGAAATTTCTTTGAAACTTGACATGGAAAAGGTGAACATGATGGTACAGGAGCATGCATAAAAAGAGCACTTCAAAGATGGAAAATGAACCATTCTTCTAGATGATTCCATTCAACTACAGAGGTTTTCCAATGGTGTAAATCACATCTAAGCCATGATTGTATTCAACAATCAAAAGATGTGCGCAGGTATGTACATGATTTCTTTAATTTATATTAATTGTCAATTTTAAAAAATGTATGTACTAACTTTAAAAGTTGTCATTTGTGATTTATCATTTATTGTGTAGGTTTTTTTGGCTTGTTGGGATCCAAGATATAGATAGATCAATACCATACGAGTCTAGCACCATACATGGGACTAGAGAACTTCACTCTATTCAAACAAAATCCTTCCAAGATGTGTTTGCATTTGACAGTAGAAAGCAATCATGTTTTTATCATATTTGCACTAAAAATGTTGAATCTATAGAAGTTTGTGAAAACATAAAAAAAAACTACATAAAACATTGGAAACACACAGAGATTAATCCAAAAGGGAAAATGCCACTAGCAAGCATAGAAAAATTAGAATCAGAAGAAATAGAAATATCATCTGATGGCGATAGAATTTCATATCTTGTTAGAGAAGGTAATGATGTTGTTGATTGTTCAATGTTGTCCATCACCTTATGTGTATATAGTCAATTTAATTCACTTAAAAACTCTAACGCCAATTGTAATTTGCACATGAGATGTTATCGTTGTGATTGCACCTTTAGACAACAACGAAAATGTAAAATATTATTTGATGCAATGCACTAAAGGAAAAATGAAGTTATTAGAGGACTGCAATGACAATGGATTTACATACAAGAGAGGATCCATCATTTTAAAAGGTTATTTTTTGCAGCAGACCCATAAGTTTAGGGTGCTTAAAATATTGGACTTTCAATGCTTTATGTTTTAGGCCCTCTTTGAAGTTAAACATTGATTTGGCATGTTCTCTAGTCACTCTCTCCTTCACAACATCCCACTTGTCTAGACCCATCACCTATGCCTTTCTTCTCTACATCAAGGCAACAAAATCGTCTGTTGTTGGTCCAAGATCTTCATATACCTCAATGAATTTTTGCAATGATTGCAAACCATCTCTATACTTTGTTTGTTCTCTGGAGCGAGATCCAAACTAGAAAGATCATTTTGCAGCTTGTCATAGTGAGCCCTACAACTTTCAAGGGTTGTTTGTTGATTACCACTTTCCCATGGAAGCTCCTCCGGTAAATTCGATGGATAGGTTGAAATGGGTGTACAACCCTCAACTAGTTGGATATATTGTGTCCTAGCTTGACCTTCGCCACCCTCTGTAGGATGATGAGCCTCTTGTAAACCTTGCTCTACATCCACGCTTGTCTCCTGTACAGAAGTTCGAGATCCACATTCACCCATAGAGGATAAAGGGGAATCATCTCTATCACTATCTCCACGTCAATGATTAGACAAATGTGAACTATACAATAATCTTGAATCCTAAGGTGAAGTTGACAATCTTCAATTTTCATTTGGGACACCAACTCTCAAAGAATGTGATGACCTCCTACGCTTCTGTCTCAAAGGCTGCTCCCTTTCCATTTGATATGATATCTACAAGTTTACACAAATATCAACTTATCACATATTCAAATTATACATGTTAATTAATCAACTTCAAAGACCTAGCTACTAAAAAAACTAAGATTTTAATAAGGACGTAGATGTCCCTAATATTATTTAATAGTTCTTAAAATGAATATAGCTAATTTATTATCTATATCTAAAAGTTCTTAAAATGAATATAGCTAATTTATTATCTATTTCCATTTGATATGATGTCTACAAGTTTACACAAATATCAACTCATAACATATTCAAATTCTACATGTTAATTCCTCAACTTCAAATACCTAGCTACTAAAAAATATAAGTTTTTAATAAGGACCTAGATGTCCCTAATATTATCCAATATATCAACTCATATCATATTCAAATTCTACATGTTAATTCCTTAACTTCAAAGACCTAGCTACTCTAAAAACTATTTTTTTAATAAGGACCTATATGTCCCTAATATTATCTAATAGTTTTTAAAATGAATATAGCTAATTTATTATCTAATAGTTCTTAAAATGAATATAGCTACAAATATTTTCATTATTCCATAAAATCATAAAAAAAATTGTTATCGATTTGAATTATTACAATATGTGGTTACAATGTAAGCACTCAAAAATAAAAACAATTAAAATTATACTAATCATATTTATCTAGTAAGCCACCCAAATACAAACAAAGCAAGAAGTAAGCAATGGTAATTATAGAGCTAATCTTGGAGTAGTGAGATAAAAAAGTTAATTTATTTTGTATTAACTACATGGGACATATAGGTACACTTATTAGCAATATAAATACTTACCATAATAAAAAAACATGTTATAACAAAATAAAGTATAGGAAGCAATGGCAGAATTTAATTCCAAACAAAAAGATGTTGCACTCTATCCATTTGGACAGAATTCATGCGCTCTGTCCACATGGACAAAGCGCATGAATTCTGTCCATTTGGACAAAGTTCATGCGCTATGTCCATGTGGACAGAGTTCATGCACTCTGTCCACATTGACAGAGTGCATGCACTCTGTCCACATTGACAGAGTTCATGCACTCTATCCAAACATTAACTATCGAATGATAAATTTGGGTAATAGTACATACCTTGAAGAAGAAACAATTAAAAACATTACTACTTTTGCTTCCTCTAAATTTGGTGTAGATATCAATCGTGGAGTAATTGGAGTTATAGATTTGATCAATCATATCTATAACTCCAAATACTCTACGACCCATATCTACAAATAAAGATAAATGACCCTTCTTTATATAAATGACATTGCGACCAATATCTACAAATAAACTCGATCAACGAAGGAAGAAAAAACAAACCAACCACTGATAAAACGAACATTACCTACCAACAATGTACAAAAAGTTATAGTATGAAAAGTGTAATCATCAACATTTGCATATTACTTCATATTAATACATGTGTAATCAGTTCAGCTTAGAGCTTATGTATAAATAGTTTACTTTGTATATATTATTTCTATAACCCTTTGTATATGTTAAAGCTTAACCACAAACAGATCTTACTTTTATGAATGCAGAGTTGATCTTTGGCTATTTATAGGCTTAATAATCAGAACAATTAGTACAATACCCTAAATATAATGGTAAGTATAAACTGTAACTTATAATCATTATACAGTTATTTGGGATTCTTTTATGACATATATTAATGGGAATGATACTAACCTTAGTGTAATAATAATTGTTATTTGTAATATTTGGTATTTTATATTAAAAATACATAGTTCAAACAATAAGTAATCGGTAATATTTGTTATTTTATCTGTAATAATATTTTTTTGTTTATGATTTATTTAAAAACAGCTAAAATCCCTTATGCTAAGTAAAGTGATCATGGATAGATTTGATGAACTCTGCATCGACAGAGTTCATGAACTCTATCCATGGATAAAGTTCATCAACTCTGCTTGGGCAGAGTTCATCAACTCTCTGTCCATGTGGACAGAGTTCATCAACTCTGTCTGAATGTGGACAGAGTTGATGGATAGAGTTCATGGACTATGTCCATGGACAGGTTCATGAATGAATATCTTCATCATAATACATATGAACTAAAATTAAAACTAAAACAAATCTACAATATCCTAATATAATGGTAAGTATAAACTCTAACTAATAAGCAAAAAAAACTAAAATCCCTTATGTTAAATAAAGTGTAATAATATATTTTTTTGTTTATGATTTATATAAAAACAACTCAAATCCCTTATGCTAAATAAAGTGATTAGGGACGGAGTTCATCAATGAATATCTTTCTCATAATACCTATGAACTAAGATTAAAATTAGAAGAAATCTACACTAGTAATTAACATATGCAAACTTTAAGATAAAAAAAAAACTATAAAATCAAAAAGAAATAAACTAAAAAGAAATTTAAGCCATTGGCTACGACAAGCCATGAATCACTTGTTCAACGTTCAAATTATATAAAAAATTGCAGAAAAATACCTGAATACCTGACAAGAAGAGAACAGAGCACAAACAGGCCACGAACAGACCCTCCAAGAACAGAACACGAACACACCTCCATGAATAGACCTCCACACCGAACAGACCTCCACGCTAACAGGGTGCCAGACAGGTGGCAAGGTGGAGGACGTACACATCAACATAGAAAAGGCAAGACTGCAGGTGGAGGCAAGGACGGGGACGATGAGAGACAAATCGGGTGCCGAAACAGGTACAATAGGCGACCAGGAAGACAAGCACGACGGGGTGGCGAGGCATGCACGACGGAACAATCGACAGTAGGTGGAAACCATGAAAATGAGGCTGCAGTCAAACTTTTATGCAGAATAATTGTTCGGCCGAATACACATTGAACCGTTGGTTAAAACTACCGGTCGGCTATGCGTTCAGTCAAATTAAACGGTTCCCATTAAATTTTATTCAGTCGAATAAGGGATCCATTATTATTCGACCGAATAAATATAGTTATTCAACCAAATAACGTCTACTATGTTTCTCGGGCACTCGATTCTCATGGAAGTGTTACCCAACCTCGTGTTTTCACCCACATTTCAATGGATAGTAGCAAGTGGCGAAGTTGTTTGCATGAATCACAAGGCTAAGGGTTGTTAATTTGTATTTCTACTAACTTCTATTTCAAGACAAAAAACTAGATATTTCAAGACAAATGTCAATTGTCCAAATTTATCCTCACAGACGACGATGTCCTGTAGCACTTGTTTGAATTTATCTCTGGTAAGAGCTATCCATTGAGATGCAGAGCATTTAATGCGGCTGCAGCCGGCTTGATGATTGCTGGATCATTTAATACGGCTATAACAAGTTTGATGATCATTGGATCTTGAGCAGCTCGAAATCCAACGATCATCAAACCTACTGCAACCACATTAAATACTCTGCAGCTCAATAAATAACTTTATCTTTCCCAGTAAAAAAACCAAATACAAAAGGTTGTTATAGATCCTTCATTCTATGAGATTTATAAAAGGAAAATACGACAATTTAGTCTTCAAATCCTCTCAACAAGATTCTCCCATGGAATCTTGTGAGCCATGTTGCCTATACAACCTACAAGAATGTTGGTACGAATACAATTTTATAAAATGTGCAAAGCTTACAAAAATCATCAACACCTTATATTTAATTTAATTAGGGAGGAAATAGGGATTTACATGTTTCAATTTGTTGGATTTTGTTTATGAATTTTTTATCATATTAAGCAATGCACTTCATCTTCTTGGTCCATACAATAGATGAAGTTTAATAGGTGCTTTATTCATCATAGGTGAGTTTCTTGCTTGCAACACCACTACAAGTGGCCTTTGTTATACATGATAAGGCAGGTATATAGCTATCACTTAGTCAAACAATAGTTTTGACTTTAATTATTTTATATACTTTTTCAAAAAATTTCCATACCTTTTATAAAATTCATATATTAAATTAATATTTTAAAAACAAAATTATATACTTTTATTTTTTTAAATCTATTTTTGTATTTTATGATTGGTTCATTTTTATGATTTGACTAATTTTCTCTAGTGTGCAAATGAAATTGTTAGATATAAAAAATATTTAAAAATATAAAAAAATTAAAAATATATAACAATGCTAATAATGACTAATCTTAATAGATGTGACAATCACATCACAATGATTGATTATAATTATATCACTATATACAACTTTTATTTAAATATAATAAAAAAAATTAAATATATATACACATCAATATATTAAAATGCTTTTTTTATAAAAATTTAGAAGTAAAATTTAATAATGTCAAATGTATTGTTTATTAAAATAGCCATAATGACTAATCTTGATAGATGTGACAATCACATCACAATAAATTAATATAGTTATATCACTATAAAGAAGTTTTATTTGGATATAATATTTTTTTAAATATATATAAAAACTTTGACATATTATAAGTTTTTATATAAATTTATTAAATAAAATTTTTAAACTAAAATTTCAAATATTCATTTTGATATTTAATTAAGTTTATTTTCACATTTCATAAACTAACATATTAATGAAACTAAAGATTGATTTTTTTTTCTAAAATAATATTTATTGGTTTATTCAAACAAATATGATTATTAATATTTTAATTAGTTGACATTATACTAGAAATTTACCAAAGTTTAATAATTTGTTTAGCCATTTTATTGTTAATAGAAAAAATTGTATTTTATTTTGGTAAAAGTTTGTTATTAAAGAAATACAAATTTTATAAAATCTCTTTACAAATTTGATTTTTCTAAATAAAATTGACATTTTCTTATAACTTCTTATTTATTATCCAATTACTTTCATGTGAAACTTTAACTTTAACTTTGGCCTATATATAACTATTACATCAAAACATTTCTAAATTATGAGATCAAATTTGGGTAATAAATAACTATTAAATTATAAGATTTTTAAATTATTAAATTAAAGCTAGGTATGTAAAACTACTAAATTAAAAAAATGATTAGATTAAACCATTTCTTAAGGCAAGCATAAGCAGCTTTGCTACTAATTTCACTTGTTTTAATGTATTAATTATCATATTATGAATTATTCCTTTTCCACAGATATTATGAATCGTTCTTATATCTACACGTAACTAATTATTCTTGACTCACAAAAATATTTTGGGCACATATGGAATCTTATGCCCCCAATAAAGGCATTATAAAATAAAATGTATTTATTTTGTCGTTGATGACATATGTAAGCATAAGAGAGTCACTATATTATTATATTTGTAATCGTAATAAACTACCTCCAACGTGGTAACTTCTAAAGTTTTCGTGGTAGCTTTCTCGGAGTGGAGAGGTGAAGGATAGGGTTTGCTACTATTATTGACAGCCCTGAGACTGTGTTTCATTGGACATCACCGTCTGTTGCTGGTTTTCGGCCTGTGCTAACTGCTTACTGGTTGTTTGGGTGTTTTGGTCTATTTCTAGTGGCTTGTTGAGTTTTTTCCTATTCTCAAACTACGGGGTATGTCGGCCACCTATTGGCTTCCCTCTAGCATGCACGTTTGTTGGCGTTTTGACCCAGTATCTACGTAAAGTCTGTCCACTCACTTGGGCAGGTGGTTTGTGTGGATTATCTGACTGTTGGAGTGACTTGGATGAACTCTTTCTCTGCATGGTTCTGGATATGATGGGATCTTTCACTGTGGCTGAATTGTGAATTGAAAGCTCACACGCTCATGATGCCCTCGTGCCCAGGTACTTTTTGTTTTTCCTCGCTTTTTCAATTCTGCTTCTTGTTGGGGGCTTGGGTTTTTTGTTTTCTCTAAGGTTCTTGGGTTTTTCTCTGTCCATCCCACATGGATTCCACCCTCATCTCTGAGGGTTAGTACCAACCATGTTTTAAAAAAGTGGGAATAACCTGTGGATTTATGGGCTCCTGTCAGTTGGGTCAGTTGGGTCTTGGCTCTCTGTTTGTCTACGGGTTTGTTCTACTGATCCTTGGTCTCTGTTGGACTGGCTTGTCATGAGGGGTCTGTCCCTTTCCCTGTCTTTCCTGCTGCTTACCTTGGTGTGAGTGCATGTGTTTTCTGGCTGCTCTGTCCTAGAGCAGCATTTTATTTTCCTTGGATTGAGGTTGTGTGGAATTTTCCTGAGCGTGATTTCTTTGTATCTTGGACTGGGTGGTTATCACTTTTCTGTTGGTTTTTTTTGTCTTACTTGTGGTCCTCTTGGAACTCATTTCGTCTTTGGGATACCCACATGTTTTCCTGTCGACTTGTGGGGGGTCTACTAGGAACCATTCACTTAACCCTGGATGGGCCCGCCGGAAGGATAAGTCTCTCATGGATTTAATGCTAAAACGTCAATTTGTTATGGGTCATGATGTTTATTTGGACAAGGTTGATACCCTCTGTCGTCATGCCGTTATTGGTAGACAAGAATATTGCTCCTTAACTAAGGATGAATGGGTTGAATGGGATACCATCCACTAAAAACCCATGATACACTACGTCCATATTATCAGTCTTCTAGCAAATAACTGGTTGGTATTTGTGTTTTTAGAAGAATATGATGCTACCTGTATTTTGGGATCACTGTGGACCATTCAGAGGGGTTCTCTTGTATTGAACCACTGAAACTCTGGCTTTGATCCACTTACGGAGCATGTATCTATCAGGCACTTGTGGGTTCTTTTTCTTGTGCTACCCTTCCCTCTATGGAACAAGGATATCCTTACCAGCTTGGCCAACTCGATGGGATTCTTCGTCTCCTTGGAAAAATACTTTCACATGTTGTTTGACAAGAGGACTACAAAATTCCTAGTGGAGCTCGACATATCCCATGGGTTACTCCCTGAAATTGATATTATATGTGGGGATCATGTTATTACATGAAAGCTTGATTACCTGAACATGCCCTTTCAATGTAATTACTGCCATGAGACTGAGCATATGGGCAACTCCTGTGCTCTTCTCCTTAAAGGTCGGCCTGCGAAGAGAGGCTTTATTCCTTGTCCTAGTCCTGTGCGGGGATCTACCTCTCCCTCTCCTGGAGATTGTACCCCCTTCTAGGAACCCTTAGCTGGCTCTTTGGATGACATTTATGTTTCCTCCTCACCTACCCCCTATGAAGGTCTATCTAAGTGTGAGCTCATGTATATCGAGGACATTGAAGTATGTGTTCGATACTCCTGCCCTGTAAATGCTCCTGTAACACTGAATCAACCTACACTGGAGCCCTCCTCTCCCTCTGCATTCCAACCAAATCAACCCCCCTCCCCTTTACCTTGGAACATTACCCTACTCTCCCTCCTCCCTCGGCCCACCCTACTACTTTCTCTCCTGACTCTTTTGGTTCTCCTGTGAACACCCTTCCCACTAGCCCTAGAGAGAAGCATGCTTTCCTGGACCCCTCTCTCTTAAAATTCTTATCGATTTTCTCTAATAAATCACCAATCTCCCCCTCTACCCTTCCCCTGGACTCTATACGCTTTAAAAATGTGATCATTCAAAAGGCTAAGAAAACCTCCTTAGTGGACTCTAACTCTCAGGGGATTTATACTCTGGTTTCCCTAAGGCTGAAAAATGCTTCTAGACAGTCTTGTACTACATCATCCAACTCTCAGGTTCTTAGATAAAGTTCACCTGATGGATCAAGTTTCCCATGAAATTACTGTCCATGAATATTCGGGGTTTTGGAGGGTTTTCCAAACAAAAATCTCTTGGCTCACTGTTCTTTGATCTTAATCCAGATATGATCCTTCTTCAATAAATTATGTGTATATTTTCTCAGTCTATCCTACTGTTTTCAAAATTAAAACCTAGTTGGGAGTTCTGTGCTTTGGATGCTATAGGACTTTCTGGTGGTCTCCTTGCTGGATAGAACCCTAGCCTAGTTCGTTGTAAATATTTCTCTTCCATTGCTGGTATTGTGCTCAAGGCCACCATTAGAGGGATCTAAAAAATATTTACCATTATTAATTGCTATGGGCCTTATGCACAGTGAACTATTTTTTGGAAAACATTCAAGCTGGGGGGTTGTCGTCTTCGCCTAATTTACTTCTAGCTGGTGACCTTAACTTTACTATCTCTTCTTCCGAATTTTGGGGCACACTTGCTAGGTTTGACCCCTTGGCCTCTTATTTCTCCCTGATTATTGCCTCTAACCATATTGTTGATCTCTCTCCAAACTCTACTGGCCCTACTTGGAGGAATGGTAGGCAGGGGGATGCTGGGAAAAGCAAAAGACTTGATCCTTTTTTGTTATCTGATTATCTCCTGCCCTATCTTGGACACTTTAGATCTTGGGCTTACCCCTCATATGTCTCTGATCAATATCTGATTTTCCTGTAATGGGGCCCGAGACTCACTGATCATTGTTATCCTTTAAAATTTAATAGAGCCTGGCTCTGGTTAATTCCACTTGGATGGATCCTCTATCCTCGGGTGCTCTTACACATTTGAACTCTTTCTCTCTTAAGTTGGGCAGGCTAAAGGGAGCTGTGAAATGTTGGGAAAGAAAGAAAAAGGGTGAAAGGAAATAATTGATATTTGATTTAAATTAAGAGAATGTTGATATCTTACAATTGGATTATGGTCTAATGTCTGCTGAAAACTCTATTAGGCATAAATCCCTCCACAAGAGAAAAGGTAAGTATTGGGCGCATGAAATTACCTCGCTGAGACTTAAGAGCAGAGTGCTCTGGTTAAATGAAGGGGATGCTAATAGTAAGTTTTTTCATTCCTTTGCTTCTACTAGAAGGAATACCAATGCTATCTAGTCCTTGAATGATAGTTTAGGGAATGTGGTGACAGAGGATGATCCTTTAAAACAGTTGGGAAAATTGCATTTTTGTGAACTCTTTCAGGATGATGGGTCATCAAATATATTGGAGCAAGTGAAGGTGATCAAGATTTTCCCTAAGTTGACTGTGAAATAGGATGAATATTGTTTCCTTGAGCCTATAACCCTTCATGAAGTGGAACCTGTTCTTAAAGGTTTCAAGAAAGATAAAATCCCATGCCCGGTGGATGGTCGGTCAAGTTCTTCTTGGATTTTTTTTATCTTGTTGGGGAGGAACTTGTCTTGGCTGTTGAACAAGCTATAATTGGTGGGAAAGTTCCTAGTGCACTAAATTCCACATTATTGAATTTGATCCCTAAATGTGAAAAGCCTACTACTTTCGCTGATTTTCAACCTATCTCGTTATGTAACCTTATGTACAAAGTCATATCCAAGATTGTTGCTCTTCTTCTGAAAACCCTATTAAACAGAACCATTTATGCTCAACAATTTGGGTTTCTTAAAGATAGGACAATTACTGAACCTGTGGGCATTACTCAGGAAATTATGCACTCTATAAAAACCAAGAATTCTAATATGATGGTCTTAAAACTTGACTTGGTTAAGGATTTTGATAGGGTTAACTAGACCTTTCTGAGATTGTTGCTCCTACAGATTGGATTGCCTATGATTGGTGTGAACTGGATTTTGGGTTGTGTATCAAATGCCTACTTCATTATCTTAGTCAATGGAACACCTTCTGATTTTTTCCCTGCTTCAAGAGGTATTAAGCAAGGTTGTCCCCTATCTCCCCTAATTTTCATCCTGGTGATCGAAAGCCTTAGTAGGATTATTCTAGATGCTCAGCTTAATGGAAGGATAAAAGTTTTTTCAGCTCTCTTAGGATATATCTATCACTCACTTTCTATTTGTTGATGATGTCCTATTATTCGGTATTGCTACTGTTAATGAATGGTATGCTTTTAAAGAAGCACTTGATCTGTTTTGCTCTGTTTCTAATCTGGCAGTCAGCATGGAAAAGTCTTCCTTCCTTTTTTAGAATGTGGATGTTGGTACTCGGTGGCAAATTGCACAGTTTCTCCCCTACATAATGGATCCCATTCAAATTGTCTTTAAGTACTTGGGGATTCTACTTAAACCCTTGGGTTATTGTTCTTCAGACTGGAATTGGATGGTGGAAAGGTTTGAAAAAGGGATTAAAAATTTGTCTTATAGGCTGCTATCTCTGGGTGGCAGAGTTGTACTCATCAATTCAGTATTTTCTAGACTTGCTATATACTGGTTTGCTCTGGCCAGATTCCCACAATCTATTCTGAGTCGGTTGAGGCAAGTTATCTCATCAGAAATACCATCTTGCTTCCTCGGATGCGATATCAGTCCCTATCGAATGTGGAGGTTGGGGTATGAAGAACCTGGAACGGTTTGGGATCTCACTTTGTCTGAAGAATTTATGGTTGCTTCTTAATGGGAATGGTATCTGGAACAGGATCATTACATTTCTAAAATGGTTTTATAAGACTTTTATCATGGATCGTTGGTCAACTTGGCTGGAAGGTGGGTAATGGATTAAATATTCGTCTGGGCATTGATCCAATTTTTGGTCTAGACACTTCCTTCATCTTTTTGGAGGACCTTCATGATTATTTGTCTGACTTTGGGATTACAAGTATGGCCCAGGCTCAAAATTTGGAGGGACCTTCTACTGGGCTAAATTATTGGTATTCAGCAACTGGTCTCTGCTTGGGTGGCATGTGGGCCAAGCAATGGTATTCTTTTGTAAATGGAATGTCTCATGGTGGAATTATATTGGGATATCTCAAGGATTATCTGCTTTGGTTGTTTGATAAAAAGCTAGGCATGGTCTCGGCAAAAAAAATCTATGAGCTGATCGTATCTAAGCATTTGCAACCGATTAATGATGATATTCTCCCAAAGATTTGGGATTTCAACATTCCGCAGAAACTGAAATGTTTCATTTGGCTGGCTGTTAATAACAAAATCAACACTTGGGATAACCTGATAAAGTGAGTTTGGGTTGGACCCAATAGATGTTGTCTCTATAATTTGGATGAGGAATCGGTTTAACACATCTTTATTGGATGCTCTTTTGTGAAGGAGTTCTTTCATGGTTTGAATATTTTACTTGGTATATGTTTTCAGTGGCATGCCTCATCTCTTTCTGCAAATTTGTCCACCTGGGTCACTATGGGTGGAAAGTACTTATATCTGCCTTTCTTTTTTATATGGAATATCTGGAAATGCAGGAATAGTTCCATTTTTATGATAAGCTACCCTCTATTCCTAGAATTTGTCATGGGATCTTAACTAATACTGCTTCTCATCAGGTGCCTCAAGTTAACAGAAACAAGATCAGGCTCATTGGTGACCCCCCATAAAAAAAAATTCCTTTGGTTTTTTTTTATGGAGCTGCGGCAGATTCTCTTGGGGGTGCAGGTGTCTGTATTTGGTTAAATGAGCATCACTCTCTCTCCATCAAACTAGGCTACGGGCGGAGCACTAACACTAGAGCGGAGCTTCTAGCACTATGGGCATCATTATACATGGCCAAAGATATTGGGTTGCTATACCTTCATATATTTGATGATTCCTCGGTGATTATAAACTGAGCTAGGAATGAATCCACTCTCTCCATGGTGAATTTAGAGGCCTGGTGCTTAAACATTAGTAAAATCATATCTAGGTTCACCTTTGTGGATTTTAGTCATGTATTTAGGGAACATAATTAGAGGGCAGACACACTATCCAAGGAAGGGCTTAGTATGGTTGTTGGCCATCTTTCCGTCATTGAAACATGTGAGGATGAAGTTTTTGGGGACATTACACTCCAAATATTTTGAAGAGCACTGCTCTAGTTCTTATACTATTGTCTCTTGACTCTTGATTTGTGAAAGTTTAATGGTTGAGTTGATATGTATTTTCTCTAGATTTAGAGTGTTACAATCCCTGACATGGACATTGTGTCCGGGTTCTTATTATTTTTTGTAAGGGCATATGACTGAGTGCTTACTTATCATTTATGAGGGGTCATTTATTTATCTGTTGCCGATTTTTCAGTTGCTAAGATCTGTGGTAGTGATCCCCCTTGATTGTATTGCTAGTTGATACGGGATCCTTAGTTTTGGACTGTTGTAACCTGCTGATGTACAAAGTTCCTTTGATTCAATGAATAGCAAGGAATTCCTTTTTTTGTCTAAAAAAAACCTACCTCCAATGTAGAACTTACATGAGTAATCGTAATAGATTGTTAGTTTTAACCAGAGCCACAAAGTGGTAATGTTGCTAACTAGAGATTTAAGATTTAATATTCAATAAAAGTTTGTTTCATAAATATTTTGCATTTCTATCTTATTGTTGAATTTTATTTAATGATTTTCAATTATATCATCTAATTTATCATTAATTTGCATCCTTTATTGGTTTTTGTTTTTATTAAGGTGACTCCATAAAACTCGCATGGTTGTCGAGAGATAAATGTTTTTTTAAGAATTCATATTATATAATATAAATAATAGTACAAAAATATAGTGTTTCTAGACCTCCCATAATGAGAAAACAACCTATTATACCATTATGCAGGCCTCCCCACAGGAGAAACAAACCTATTATCAGACCCAGTCATACATGGTTATGTTAAATAACAATGTTTATCAAAATCACATCGAAAAACATAGTAAAGAGACTATATTCCCTCTGGTAGGAGCTGATCTAAGACAAAACCCAAAAAAAGACACTAACATAACAACAAAATAACACTACTTGACATGTGGGTTGGAGTGCAACTGCGACGTGGGAACGTTGGGCATGACCTCGACCTTGGCACCTTCCATATTGTCACATTTGTCATCATTGGTTCTGAGTGCAAGGGGATTTTTGTCGTCTGACTTATCCTTATATTCTGCAACATGGTTTTCCTACTTGACCTTGATTTCTAGATCTTTTCCCTCTTCCATAGCCTAAGCACTAGCATCTCCTTCAAATATCATGTCAATGGTGTCGACTATTGTAATGGTCATGAGGAGCTGCGAGGGTAAACAATATAGAGTGGATACCTCCACAAACCAGTCAATAATTACTTGAAATTTGTCCCTAATCTCAAATATGTGCACTTGTTGGTGTTCTTCGGCTTCACCAAGATCAATGTGGAGGAGAATAAGGGCATTAATCGTCCTCTCAAGCTGCCTAGGGAGACCTGAAGGGGCATTCTCTTGGTTCGGATGGTTGGTTCTACCACCCCTTCATCTTCTGTGTATGTTATCCACTAAGTTTCACTTAGGTGATATTTCAAGTGAGACACTAAGGATCGAAACAAATCACTTGTTCTTACTTAGTGCTTGGAAGTTCCACGGTTTCATCAAGGTCAGTTGTGGCCTCTTTTAGATGTTCACACCCTTTCGAGGGAATTGTAATAAATTACATAGCATGAGTTTATTTCATGTAAAAGGCTTGGAATTCTTATACTTGTTCATCAAGGTCGTCATCCTTGACTTTTTTCCCCTTCTTAATTATATGGCACTTTGTTTAAGCGACATATAATTTTCAAGTTTTTCACTCAAAATCCTCCAAAGCCAGGATGGTAAGTTTCGTAATTTTTTTCTCATAAAGGTTATTAAGTCCTAGGTTCTATGTATTATACCATTCTAATCATAGATCTATAGTTTCGTGAACATCCGATAAGTCCCCCTAGGATTTTTTAATTTTTAGTGTTTTAATAAAATCATCGATAACTTTTTCATTGTAATATTTCAAAAGGTCATACAATTGGGCCTAGGGATCCAATTTGGTCATGGGAATTCTCATTCTTAGACCCAGATACCTAACTTAACCTTTAAAACCAATTTTGAGCGTCAAATTATTAATTTGGTTTTTCTCTCCAAAATGACTCAGAGGGTCAAATAATTGGGAAAATTGGAGAAAATCCAATCCCTAAATCAAAGGAAAATTGTATGGGACTTGTCTATGAGGTGTCAAATTTGTTGAGGATATTGTCTAGGAAATTTATGAGCATACAGGAGCATCTTCATCCATCAAAGGAGGGGCTCCAAATCACTTCCACAAAAGGGGGGCTAATTCACTCATGGAGGGTGGTTTTGCACTTGGATGAAGTGGTTAGATGAGATAAAGTCTTCCCAACCCAAGTGGGATACCTCAATATAGGTGGAATCACTTCATTCCAACACTCAGGCCTTCCTCCCACCATTTTCTCAACCCCCAAAACACCTCACACTTGTCAAATTCATCCCCTTGGGATTTGAGCTTCTTTTTTGCTATAAAAGCAGGTATTTCCTCCTTTGTTAAAGAAGGATGCATTGAACCTCTTCCATTTGTACTTATTTTTTTGATATTTTGTTAATAAATATTGAAGGCTTTGGAGGCTAGTCTGTGATTTCAATGTGAGCTTGTAATTTGGTCAAAATCTGAGGTAAAATCTGTGGAAATTCATGTTTTATTTCTTTCGAATGA
The DNA here is from genome assembly GCA_001517045.1 of Pseudotsuga menziesii. Taxonomy (NCBI): domain Eukaryota; kingdom Viridiplantae; phylum Streptophyta; class Pinopsida; order Pinales; family Pinaceae; genus Pseudotsuga; species Pseudotsuga menziesii. The sequence continues at coordinate 184,226 of LPNX010441840.1, forward strand.
TGTGTTTAGATCCAATTAAATTTCAATCAGTATTTATTGTTGTCAAGTTAATTATGTTCATTTATCATCATAATTTTCTAGGAGTAGAAAAATATAGTTGGTTATACTTATTCTCTCCTCCTTTTTTTTTATTAATGAAATGACTGGATTAACCTTGCTCTTTTGAAAAATTGTCTAGCTTTTTCATATTTGTCTCAAAGTGAATGGGATTGGAGCTCGGTTGCATAAAATTCTATTTAAAACATTCATTTTTTTGTTTCTAATACAATTGTTTTTCATATCCCTCTCTCCTTCGTTTCTTTCAAGCACGGGCTTGGGAATTTCAGTCTTCTTCTCTCTAAAATTCAAGCTTTCTTCTTAGTTTCTGTTACTTGATGCTTAGTAAAATTGGATAAATAATTCTATATATGAAATATGATTTTATTCAGCATATATATAATATCTATATTCACTTTTACATATTTATCTTAAACAGGATCAGTTTCAATCTTTCAAAGTGCCATTTTCACTAAAAATGTACAATTTTATGAGCATTTTGAGTAGGGTAGATTATGCATTTTATTTGATAAATTTTCAATATTCTAACACATTTGACTCACTATTTTTTATCAGTTTTTGATAAAATAAGGAGGACATACTTCTCAAATTTGAAATTGCAGTCATCCTAGACATCAAAAAACTCCATCCTCCATCCCTTTTCTTCTTTCCTTTTATCTCTCAGCGATAGTGTAAGCCTTTCGATGCATTTCAAGGATCAAAGTACAAATAATAATTCATTTGTTATCATATTCCAAAAATCATTAATAAATAAATAAATTGGGTTACACAGCTCCCACACTCCATTCCCCCTAGGGGGATTTTCAGTCTCTTTTATGGTTTGCATTTTACTAATCAATGCACACAATATTCCTTCTTGAAAGGATGTATAGATTATTTGTTTTTATTTTATTTCATCTTATATTAATTTTTACTTTCTTACCCAACTCGTTTCCACGAAGTATGCTCTCGCCACCAACTAAAGGCTTTGTCAATTATTGGTGAATGATCAGAAAGTGGAACACAGTTGCGGTTCTATTTTTTCATTAATCCTTTGATTTTACAAACTTATTTGTTTTATCAAACTAGAATAAACATTTTTCCTCTAACTTGTGTATTCTCTTTCCCTTTGCAGGATTTTCCTAGTCATTGGGAAATTAAAAGAGGTTTTAAACACTTTCTAATTTCTTCACATTAATCTAATAATTTATTAATAAAATCAAATCCCCTTAGAAAAATTACAAAAATATAGCGTATAATAGTTGACAATTGTGGGAAAATTTCTCAAAGGAAGCGGGAACAACTGAGTAGTGGCCTCGAGATACAATCAGGCTACATCCTTGTTGGTGTACTGTTGGACACCTTCTTAGAGACTCCGATTCATCCCACATTTCTAAGTGAGAAACCACTTTAGTCATCTTTCAGACACATTATTAGTACTTCCATTATATCTAGAATTCCCTTCCCAAAATTGAACTCATCTCTTAAATAATTAAAACCAACCAAGACACATTTGCAAAACATTTTACTTCAACAACATTATTTCACTTTGACTCCATTAGCGCTGATATCATATGCAATTATTTTTTTCTCTCTTTATGTGTTGATGTTATGCTGTTGAATATTTACTTAAATTTGCAAACAATCTTGTATCATAATTTACTTCAAAAAACTCCTAAACAACTTACTTCCATCAATAATGATTAAAACTTAAAGAGCCTTAGACAACTCTTTCTTAGGGACCACCCCTCTTGGATTCGTTAGGAGTTTGGCCTAAATGGAGGATTCAAGATCAAGTAACAGTATTTGACTCGAGACTTTCCCCCAAGGACACAGCTATAATCTTGAATATTTATGCTATGCTTAACCCCCAGGAGTGTGAAAGGCGACAATGCTTTTTGGCGCCATTGTTGGGGATAAATATTTTTATTCTTAAGTTATGACTTTATTCTTTCTTTTTTTTTCTTCGTTTGATGAATTATTAGACTAAATATTTGATTCTTTGTCTTGCGACTCCACTAACCTTTTCTCCTTTATACAAAGAAAAACAAAAAAGAGAAATTTTTGTGAAAGATTTATGATTCATATTTTTCTTTTCACATGGAAACTCCATTGAAGGGATAAAACCATTGTTTCTCACAAAAATTGTTGAGATTAATTGTGTGTAGGTGAGCTCATGCAAACAGTAAAATTTTAAATATCATTATTTTGATAGCTCTGTGGTTATATCAAATGCTTCCTATTCAGTAAGCAATATGGATGAGGAAAAAGATCAGATTTCCTGTAAATATCCTTCCATTAACTTCTCAAACATCCTAGGATTCCCTAATTATCATAATAATGAAGATATATCTAATCATCTACCTATATTTTGGGGAAATGAGCATGCAGATGTCTGACATGTCATATATTTCCTTAAAATTATCACTGACTTCAATTTTTTGTATGAAGATAATATGATCAAAATGTTTGTCAGAACTATATGAGGAAATGCTTGTGCATGGTATCTCAATTGTCTTCCAAATAAAGGTATTACTTCCCTTTCAAGATTCCTTAGAATATTCTTGAGGAAATGGAATACAGGAGACTACAGTGGAAGATTTAGACAAGTTCCTGGAAGGGTTCCTTCACGCTTCTTTTCCCTAGATAGAGTATCATGAGGAATACCCTAAATTACCTCGTCTCATTAGGATAGGAAATGATTGGTATTGGGTTCTACCTCCAATAGATCACAATGAAGAATAAATCCATGATGATCCCATTGAGGATGTGCATGAAAAGTCATTCATTGAAGATATTATTGAAGACCCTCCTCATGCCACATCAACAGAGAATATTGATGATTGGGAATGCTTTCATTATTATTTCAGTGATGATGATGATGTGCGTGCTCTAGATCTACCTCAGGATGAAACCATTAAAGAATATTATAATGAAACTTATGATCAAAGCTGTAATATGCATGATGGAACTCCTACTCGTTCTCCATATAATGATGATAGTCTGGAAGGTTTACTGCCTTGTGACCTTTTTTTGAAGAAGATGAGTATGAAGAGGAGGACAAGTATATCCTAGAGCATGATACAAGTGACGAAGATTCCCTTATGTCCAACAAATATGTTGATGAGTATTGTTGGACATTCATGGAAAATCCAATCTATGACATGTATGCGGAGGAAAATAATGAACCAAAAACTTTTGATGGTTTTCTTGATAATCATGTATATGATATATTTGAATGGAGGGATTTTTGAGTCTCTTAATGGTTTTATTGAATATCCTCCATTATTGAATATCCTATATATGAAGTTTTCAAAGAAGATAGCATGGATCTTATGTCCTTGGGAAACTTTTATGTGGAATAGGAGCATGCAGTTTATCCATATGATCAGTCTGATCCATATATCAGTATCCGTAATGAAGACATAGAGAGGCAGTGTATTTAAGAGTCAGATATGATGCATCATTTTCATCGATTACCTTCACATATAGAGGTTCCTTATGATGTGGAGCAATTTTAGGCTTATACAACAAGTCATCATTCGATAATATTTGATCATCGACATGATGGTTTAGTCAATCTGCCTCATCATACCAATTTGTTTATCATCCCTATCCAGTCATGGATAGAAGAAGATTTCACGAGCACGTACCAGTTTGGTAAGAAGTTTGATGACAATATACATATCGATGGTTTCCTATCCATCCCACCCATTCTAGATCATCACGCAGGTTTACACTTTCTAAATAAAGTGTCCTTTATTTGGCTCGTAACCAAAGACAAGGAAATTTTATTGTACGTTAATAAGATGATTAGGTGGTTACATTGGATTTTTTATTACACCTAACCTTTTTATATCATTTTTAGAGTAGGGAAATAAGCTCCTTAAAGTGAAAATTTATTTTATGCATTTCTTTTATGTACTTAGGAATAAAACTCTCTTTTATCAATTAGTTTTTTGTTCCTTTCAATAAAAGAACTTTTGGATCATTAGTTCTTGTCATAAAACTTGTGCTACTAAGGTTTTCTTCTCAAGTTGATATTTTTTTACAGGTTATATAATCTAGAGATTTTGGTATTCTCATATCCTCTCCTTTATAAAGACCATATCGAGCACACGTCCCGCAGTTGGAGCCAGATGTTATCCATAAAGTTGCACTTAGGGTATTTTTCAAGTGAGACACCAAGGATCAGAACAAATCACTTGTTATTACTCAGTGCTCGGAAGTTTCGTGGTTTCATCAGGGCCAATTGTGGCCTCTTTTGGATGTTCACACCCTTTCGAGGGAATTGTAATCAATGACATAGCATGAGTTTCTTTCATGTAAAGGGCTTGGCCTTCTTAGACTTGGCCATCAAGGTCATCATCCTTGAGTTTTTTTTCCCTTGTTAATTATATGACGCTTTTTTAAGCGACATATAATTTTCAAGTTTTTCATTCAAAATCCTCCAAAGCCAAGATGGTGAGCTTGGTAACTTTTTCTCAGAAATGTAATTAAATCCTAGGTTCGATGTATGATACCATGCTATTCATATGTCCATCGTTTCTTGAACATCTAGTAAGTCCCCTTAGGATTTTTTAATTTATGGTTTTTTAATAAAATCATTGATAAGGTGTATTTTAATTGTAATATTTCAAAAGGTCATAGAATTGGGCCTAGGGATCCAATTTGGTCATGGGAATACTCATTTTCGGACCCAGAGACCTAAATTAACCCTTAAACCCACTTTTTAGAGTCAAATTATTAATTTTCAATTATTAATTTGGTTTTCCACTCCAAAATGACTCAAAGAGTCAAATAAATGGGAAAATTAGAGAAAATTGAATCCCTAAATCAAAGGCAGCTTGTATGGGAATTGTCTATGAGGTGTCAAATTTGTTGAGGATATTGTCTAGGAAATTTATAAGCATTGAGGAGCATCTTCAACCATCAAAGGATGGGCTCCAAATCACTTCCACAAAAGGGGGGCGAATTCACTCATGGAGGGTGGTTTTGCCACTTTGATGAAGTGGTTAGAGGAGATAAAGGATTCCCAAACCAAGTGGGATACCTCAATATAGGTGGCATACATTTATTCCAACCTTCCTTCCACCATTTTCTCAACCCCCAAAACACCTCGCACTTGTGAAATTCGCCCCCTTAGGGTTTGAGCTTATTTTTTGCTATAAAAGCAGGGTTTTCCTCCTTTGTTAAAGAAGAATGCATTGAACCTCTATCATTTTTACTTAGGTTTCCAATATTTTGTTTAAAATGGTTGAAGGCTTTGGAGGCTATTATGTGATTTCATTGTGACCTTGTAATTTAGTCAAAATATGAGGTGAAATCTGTGGAATTTCATGCTTTATCTTTTTCGAATGATGTGTTTTGATCTAGTTAAATTTCAATAAGTATTTGTTGTTTTCAAGTTACTTATGTTAATTTTATTATCAGAATTTTGTAGGAGTAAAAAACTGTAGTTGGTTATACTTATGCTCTCCTTCTTCTTTTTTATTAATGAAATGATTGGATTAACCTTGTTCTTTTGAGAAATTGCATATTTTTTTCAAATTTGTCTCAGAGTGAAGGAGATTGGAGCTCGGTTGCATCCAATTCTCTTTACAACATCCATTTTGTTGTTTCTAATACAATTGTTTTTCATATCCCTCTCTCCTTCGTTTCTTTCAAGCACGTTCTAGGGAATTTCAGTCTTTTTCTCTCTAAAATTCAAGCTTTCTTCTTGGTTTCTGTTACTTGATGCTTAGTAAAATTGGATAAATAATTTTGTATCTGAAATCTGATTTTATTCAGCATATATATCAGATCTAGATTCACTTTTAAATCATTATCTTAAACTAGATCTCTCTCAAAGTGTCATTTTCACTAAAAAAACCTACAATTTTATGAGAATTTTGAGTAGGGTAGATTATGTATTTGCTTTGATAAATTTACAATATTCTAACACATTTAACTCACTATTTTTTAGCAATTTTTTATCAAAGGAGGAGGACATAGTGCTAAAATTTCAAATTTTGGTCATCTTGGACATCAAAAAACTCCATCCTCCATCCCTTTTCTTCTTTCATTTTCTCTCCCGTCAACATTGTAAGCCTTTCGACCCCTTTCATGGATCAAAGTGAAAATAATAATTCATTTTTTTATCATATTTTAAAATCATTAATAAAGAAATCAAGTGGGATACACAACACCCACACTCCATCTTCCCTGGGGGATTTGCAATCTCTTTCATGGTTTGTGTTTTACTAATCAAAACTTGCACACGTTCCACCTTCTTGAAAGGTTGTATATATTAGTTTTTTTTATTTTATTTCATCTCATATTAAGTTTTACTTTCTTACCGATCTCGTTTCCAGGAAGTATGCTCTCGCCGCCAACAAAAGGATGTCAATTATTGGTGGATGATCAAAAAGTGACACATAGTTGCGGTTCTAATTTGTTGTAAATCCTTTTATTTTACAAACTTATTTTCTGTATCAAACTGGAATAAACATTTTTTCTTCAACTTGTGTATTCTCTTTCCCTCTGTGGGCTTTGCGTGGTCGTTGGGAAATCAAAAGTGGTTTTCGACACTTTCTACTTTCTTCACATTAATCTAATAATTCATTAATAAAATAAACTCCCCTTAGAAAAATTATGAAAATACGAAGTGCTATAGTTTTCAATCATGGGAAAATTTCTTAAAGGAAGCGAGAACAACTGAGTAGTAACCTTGAGATATAGTCAGGCTGCATCCTTGTTGGTGTAGTGTTGGACACCTTCTCAGAGACTCTGATTGAGCCCACATTTCTAAGTGAGGAACCACTTTAGTCATCTTCCGAACACATTCTCAATAATTCTAGTATATCGAAAATTACCTTCCCATAATTCAACTCATCTCTTAAATAATTAAAACTGGACAAGACACATTTGCAAAAAAAGTTACTTCAACAACATTATTTCACTTTGACTCCATTGGCGTTGATATGAAGAAATTATTTTTTTCTCTCCTTATGTGTTGATGTTATTTTTCTGAATATTTACTTAAATTTTCAAACAATCTTGTATCAAAATTTACTTCAAAAAAATCCCAAACAACTTACTTCCATCAATAACGATTAAAACTTAAAGAGCCTTAGACAACTCTTTCTTAGGGACCACCCCCCTTGGCTTCGTTAGGAGTTTGGACTAAATGGAGTAATCAAGATCAAGTGATAGTACTTGAATCGAAACTTTCCCCCAATGACACACCTAGCATCTTCAATATTTCTACTACGCTTAACCCCTAGGTTTGTGAAAGGCGGAAACAGTGTCCATTGTGTGCCATAATGAAAACTACCACAACATTAACCACCAGCAGCTAATTTGTCTAGTGTAAATGGGAGCTCCAGATGCTACAACATATAGAATAATAGAGTCACAAGCCCATATAGAAAATTAAATCACCATCCCACCTTAACGCCATTAAATGGAAGACATCATGAGCGAGGATGGAGTTAGTTTGATCCATCATGATGGTCACATCAAAGCAAATTACAAGGTGGTGAATTGAAGGCTGGCATAGTTGGCACCTACACGACCATCCCTTCATCTGTTGTCACATGCCATGTCTTCCTCGCCATCCCATATCCATTTATGTTAACTTAGTGTTGTGTGTCACCCCATCTGAGGGTGAGAGATAAATGCTTTAAGTTAGATTCATAGTTGTAATTGTTATTATTCAATTATCCTTGTTTTGCGAGTCTATGTTGGTTTTTATATTCAAATACATAACTTTACATGGATCAAGTGGAAAATGATTTGAGCTGTGGGCTAGTTAGGCATATGAACTATGTGCAAATTTCGGTTGGTTAACTAGGCACAAATCTAGGAATGACAAAACACTTTGCTTCTAATGGTTTTTTTCATGTTGTAATCAAATTCATAAACCAAAATATAATATTTCCACAAGAATTTACCTTGAGCCTCCTTACTAATATCCTGATCCAAATCATTTTCTTCAAGGATCAGGGAGATCTTGTACTTCCATGCTCAAAATTTTCCAGCTCCCCCAAGCTTATCAACAAGTTGGGTGTGATGAGTTGTTTTGAAATGAGAAACTCAAATGGAAATATTAGAGATATAGATATTACCAGTTTGAGGTGCCTGAACTAATTTCGGTGTTGGTTGACCTAGGGTTTGTCAAATGAACCCTAATTTTCCAAACTTGGAGATTTGGAATTCTATCTAAATAGAAAGATGCACCTCCTTGAGATGAGTTGCTGAGTAAGGTATTTTTCTAAACGTTGAGGTGGGAATCCTCCGAAACTTGATGCCCTAGTTTCTCTTGGCACTAATGTCTAGGTCAAAAATGAAACTTCTTTAATTTTGATTCTACTTCCACCAAAATATGTTCCCTCCTAGGGCAAGTTATCCTAGTCGTCTTTTCTTGATGGCATGTGGAGAGAATACCTTGAACTAGGAATCCCTAGTTTTCGTTGTTGCATAGTTCCTTCTTTTAGAGAGGCTCTGATACCATGTTAGTTTTTCTAGTATTATTCAAATTGATTAGGATCTATCTCTAAAATAATAACAAGCACAGCAAAATATACAAGATGCAGAAGATAGAGAAGATACACAAGACACAAATATTTTCCTCTAGGAAACCATAACGCAGAAAACCTTGCAAACTTCCTCGGAATAGTTATGTCACTAAGACAATATCACAATATGGAAAAACCCAAGTATAATAAGTCTTTTGAAGCTCTCTCTCTCTCTCTCCTCCTTGTTATTCTCTCTCTTCTCATGTGAACTTGAGTGAGTGAGTGTCTGTCTAAATTAGGGTGGGCACCTCTCTATTTATACACATCAAGTCATGACTAACCTAATAACTTGAATGGGTCAACCTCTTACCTTATCAGGGATTACTTCACTTAGGGAGACTCCAAAAGTACATATCATTATATTAAACTAGGGACTACTACCCTGAATTAAAATGGAGGCTATACCTCAAGGACCATAGACAATAATGACATCCTAGAAGGAGGGAGACACATATCCCATGGGGTACAACAACATACAATGATAATATACATCAGAATATCTTCTGGAGCAACAACAATTATCCCAGTTGAATATGTGTGTGTCGTCGACATCCTATTTTATATATCCTAGCACATTGATCCCTAAGTCAGAAGCTCAAGGCTCAACTTGTTAAACAAAATGAAATTATGAGGGAAAACCATTTGAATTTTTCATACTAAACCTTACTGATAATTATCCCTTTATATAATGTTTCCTAGTGGATAATCCTATGAATTCTTCAGTTAGGGGTGTTGCATTACTAGTCAACAGCACAGTCAATCCCTATCTTGACAGTCATGTAATTTCTCCAATTAGGGAATATTTGATAAGGATGGGTTCATCTATCTATATTTGTTCATCATGATATCACCTAATGAGTAATTTAGTGACAATTTCCTTGAAGTTTTCGAATGGTGCTATTAGGGGTGCATTCAGATAGGATTAGATTTTGGCTATGTTAAGTTTCTATGTAGATTATGTCCATTTCTTGTCTTGGATTTCCCATACCCAAAATTCTCTATAGTATTTTCATTAGTAGGGTTTGTCCATATTTGATTTCTTGATCTACCAGTATATCTGAGTTTCCAGAGGTGTCATTTTGGATTCTTCTTACAACATCTTATGTTTTATTTCAGCAACTTTGGATCTAGTTGTTGCAAGAGCTCACTGCGGAGGCATGGCTGGCTGATCAGTAATGCAAGTTATCTGATAATATTCATCTCTAAAAAAATTTGGTTCCTAATTGAATTATTGTAAGACATGGTTCTCTTTAAGTGCATTTATAGAAACATCAATGTGTGATGATCGAGGTGGAGTATGTGAGTGCTTTAATTGCAGTTCGAGCATGATATAACTTATTTCCTTGCTTGGGGAAACTTACAAAGGAATATTTCTCCTTGCTTAAGTCAGCGTGGTCAGTTGCAATGCTTGAAATTTTTATCAATGTATCGATCCATGTCTCTTGTTTCCTGATCTTGGTCATCTAGGCAACATCTTTGATGGTCATTTTAATGAATATGTGCATTCTTTGGATTCGATGTACGCAATTCTGTTGTGTTGGTAATGGTGTCTTCTTTCATTTTCATGATTTACCTAGTTTTCCCAACTGGCTCCCATATGCGTGTGCCTTATGTCAACTCTTCCAAGGAGTTCCATGTTTTAGTGCTTTATATGCATTTCTAAGTTAGTTGTCTAACTAAATTTTTAATTATAATTGTTAACTTTTTACTAATTTTAACAAACCTGGAACACGATGTTCAAATGGTGGTGATATGGTCACCAGTCAATGTTGTGAATTTTATAGAATCGGTTTTGTTTTAGTCATTCTCCATTCATGACATTTTTTAATATGCTACCTTGTAGAGTTTTTAGTCTCACTGAGATATTATTGTTTAATCCTTCCACAATATAGGGTCTTAACCATCTGGTTTCCAGCTTTTAAGGTTTTCATTTTATTCAACCATTATATAAGATGACCAAATCATCAACTATATTTATTTGAATTGAATTTTCATGCCATGTAATGACTTTTGTTGTTACTTCTGGACGTCATGACAGTGCATTGCAATAGTACATTGTTATTCTAATTTTGTTAGGTCAAACATTCTATCATTGATAGTTTTTACAACATCTAGATGTAGTACTTGTGATAATGTTGGAACTTGTTGCTTAAAGTGTAATGGTACAATATCTTCTTGTCCATACATTAATTTAAATAGTGTCTAGTTCATTGATCTTTTATGCACTATTCGATACACCCACAAAATAGCTAATATCTTTTTGTCACAGTCATCTCTATCAATGTCGCATATTTTTGTTAATCATATTACCAATGTTTTGTTGAATGATTCCACTATGCCATTAGACTGGGGGTGATATGTGTTGGTAAAAATATATGATAGTATTTATAACATTAAATTATCAATCGAGATCCATATACTTAGAGGTGTTGGCAATGTATGTGCAGGGTGGAGGTCTAATCTAGAAACAAGAACAAAACAATGTGAAATCCAAAAGAAGTTCTAAACCGGTACCAAGTTGTAAAGTAACTCAAATCCTTCTTTCAAAATGAACCACACAAATAAATCCAAATTTGAATTACTTTCTAGAACCTGTATTGCCAAGATCAAATTCTAACTTAAGAAAGGAATCAATTTTTATCTACAATCTGTAAAAGTAAAAGATATACTAAATGAATTTCAAGTTTTAATTATTCTAAGCTCTCTATTGCATTCATCAAAATTGTATTCTAAGTCTATTCTTCTCAATGATTTGTCAAATTCAAATCAAATTCGATACCCTATAATATACTTGTATTTAAATTAAAATCAATCCCATTCTGTCCTCGTTCCTTCATTTATCAATGTCACTGAACTGGTTTAGATTGGTTTAGTTTGTGTAAGATATTTTAATCATTTATATATATTGATATATTTCATTCATGAACATGAAATATCTAATATTTAGTTCTCAATACATCTATTGTTTCTTTCATTAATCACCCAGTCTCCAACTATCAATTAATCCAAGTATTATTCCTTAAGAAAAGAATTTAAATCTATCATATGTTTACAAGGGTTCTACTCTAAATTGTGTTAATTTTAAAATTAACTTAAAACAAAAATCTAAGTAGAAATTATTTCTACAATTGAAACATCTATCAAATCTAACTGAATTCTTCTAATCTAAACATGATTCTCTAAAATATAAAAGAACATTGTCAAATATGGAATAAATCCTATTGAATTTGGTAAGACTTTAAGAAACAAAACAAAATGTCTATTCTATCTATGATCTAAATAAATTCTACAGAATTAGTTTCATCTATCAAAATTATATGAACATCTAATTCAATCTGCCTGGTATGTAAATGAATTCTAGAGAATTTTAATATATACTACTTGAATCCCAATGAAGTTCTAAGGAAAGAAAAAAACTATGTTCTATCTACTTCTTTCTATAAAGTAAATATGAATTCTTCAAAACATAAACAAACTTCCTACGCGATCTACAGAATTATGTGTACATATCTAACTACTACTCAATCATTCTTAATCTTTCATTTCTTTAAATACTTATCTATGAACTGTTTATACAAGTTTATGAATCATTAACTGAAATTAAACTCATTGTTCAAGCAATCTGGAAATAACAAAAAAAAACACAACTGTAATCTACAAAATTTTGGAAAATGGAAAGAGTAAACTACCTCTTGTGGTGGGCCCTTGCCACTTGAGATAGCCTAGGCTAAGAACACTTCATAAAGGTATGCATATGTTCAATACATCAATCTATGTTCGGAACTGTAGATTGAATTCACCTACGTACTTAAATCATTTCATTGAAAACAAAATTTCAAGAACATAATTTCATTATTTAGAACTCCATAATACATTTTCAATCCTCTCCTCTCTCCCTCGGCCTTATGAGGATTTATTTATACATGAATTCATGGATATATGGATAAGATCCATCCCCAAAAATCAGAAATTCATTTAATAACCCTAAAAACAACCAACACCAAATCTGGGAAAATCATGTATGTTACAGAAAGCTTTTCTCCAAATTCGTTCATAAATTCTGGAAAAAAAATGCCCACAGTTAAGGGTAAATGGGGTCATTTATTAAGTGGCTTTCGAATGGTTTCACCATATTCATCATAGATTGCTAAGAAATGAATCCTGAAATCAGGTTCCTGAATTAATGACGGGAATGTTGAATTGAGTGCAGGATCTGGTACCGTATCGAGTGCAAGATTGGGTACCAGATCAGGTACAGGATCAGCAGGAAAAATCTGCATAATAACCAAATATCTATATCCCAAATCATTAGATGTAATATTTTAAATTTATTTTTTTTAAATTAATAAAATGAGATGGAATAATAATAAAAATATACCTTGTTATAAATTTTATGGAATAACCTTCAAACTTATGCAAATAATGCTTAGATAGATGATCTAAACATGAAGAAATTTAATTAAAAGAATTAATTCCTTATTTGATGTATAGACGGAATATGGGCAAAATAGGGAGCCTTCATCTCCCCCACACCAAGGAGCTTGCATGTCCCAATGCAAGGAATCAAAACTGGTACTCAAAATTGATGGCATGACCCAGGCAAGCCCCTAAGGTATTGACCAGCACTTGCACCTGTGGAGAAGAAGGGACTAGATTTGGTTGAGTGTTCATGAGTTCTTCTAGTTGTCGTTCATTTTTCTTCAATTCTCCTCTCAAGCTCCTATTGGACTATGTCATATCATAAACTAATTTTTTTCAACGAGGAAACCCTAGCCTTAAGAATCTCATTTTCTTTCTTAATATGTCGAGTGAGAAGGGCATACTCCCGAACTTCCCTAGTGAGCTAAACATTCCTCTTTTGAAAATAATTATTTGCAGACATCTCCGAAAGAATGGTGGAAGGATTCGGGATTGGAGTTGTAGGAGTTGGTGTATGCAAAGGATTGGAAGCAGAATGTATAGGTAATGAAGAGTCATTGACAAAATACAACTAAACTGAAAATGAAAATATTTTTAAAAAAATAGGAAATTTATACTCTCTTTAAAACTATAACCAAACATTTAAAAAATAATAATTTAAAAAAAAATACAACAACAAACACAAAACAATATTAAAAATAACAAATGATGACAAATAACAAAATATTTAATAATATATATATATATATATATATATATATATGTAAAACAATATAAATTATAAAATATAAAACTTAACCTATAAAACAACATAAAATGTGAAACAATATTAAAAAACCAAATAATGTGTTACTATAACAAAATATTTTACAAACCAAAAAAAAAAAATCTTAAAAGGTTTTGTGGCTTTTGTATAAGCAATATATATAAGAGGTGAGGAATTTCTTAAAGGGGGTGATTCTCCTAATCGCTTTACCCTTTATATTCTTTAAATTTTTATTTATTTTGTTAATATACATTTGTTTAAAACTTATATATATTTTTCACATGGTTTTGTTTAAAAGTTATATATTTTTTCATATGTTTTTTTTAAGTTATGTTTTTATTATTATTATATATTTGTTTTATTCTTTTTATGTTTAAATGTTTTCACGTGATTTTTCAACTTATTTTAAATTAAAAAAAAAAATGTAAGTATCTTTGAATGGAGCCACTTCTTTATATTATTTAAATTTTTTTAATTATTTTGTTAGTATATATTTGCTTAAAACTTATATATATTTTTCACATGGTTTTGTTTAAAAGTTATATATTTGTTCATATGTTTTTTTTAACTTATGTTTATTATTATTATTATATTTTTTATTTATCATTGTTATGATGTTTAAATGTTTTTCTATGGTTTTTTTAACTTATTGTAAATATTCTTGATTAGTTTTAAGTTGTTGAAGAAAATATCAAATTTCACAAATTTTTGTAATATTTTAAAAACATATATATAATGTAAAACAATATATATTATAAAATATAAAACATAAACTATAAAACAATATTAAAAATACCAAATAATATGTTATGTTAGTATAACAAAATATTTTAAAATAGAATAAAAAAAATTAAATAAAAAACAGAAACTTAAAAGGTTGTGTGGTTTTTATATAAGCAATATAGGGTATACTATTTAAACTTTTTTTATTATTTTGTTTAAAAATTATATATTTTTTGATATGTTTTTTTTTAACTTATGTTTTTATTACGGTTATATATTTGTTTTAGATTTTTTTATGATGTTTAAATGTTTTCACATGGTTTTTTTTAACTGGTTGTAAATTAAAAAATTAAATGTAAGTATATCTATTTTTAAAAAGGAATTTTTATATTTTTTATTCCTTTTATGTTATGTTTTTACTATGATTATATAATTTTTTTTATTCTAATGTTTAAATATTTTCAGGTGGTTTTTTTCAACTTGTTGTAAATTAAAAAACAAAATGTAAGTATATCTAATGTTAAAAAAAGAAATTTTTATATTTTTTATTCGTGTTGTTGAGGAAATGTCAAATTTCATAATTTGAGATACTATATTTTTTGTAGCATATATATATATATATATATATATATATATATATATATAACAAATAATATGTTAGTATAACAATATATTTTAAAAATCAAAGAAAAAAATAAAATTAAAAAACAAAATATTAAAAGGTTGTGTGGTTTTTGTATAAGCAATATATAGAAAGGGTGAGTAAGTTCTTAAGAGGGGCTATTCTCGGAATGGCATCACCCCTTTATAATATTTGAACTTTATTTATTATTTTGTTAATATGTATTTGTTTAAAACTTATATGTGTGTGTATTTAGCATGGTTTGTTTAAAAGTTATATAATTTTTTATTTTTTTCAACTTATGTTTTTTAATTATTATACAATTTATGTTTTTTTATTATTATATATTTATTTTATTCTTTTTATGATGTTTAAATGCTTTTACATGGTTTTTTCAATTTATTGTAAATTAAAAAACAAAATGTAAGTATATCCATTGTTAAAATTAATTTTTTATATTCTTGATTAATTTTATGTTGTTGAGAAAAATATCAAATTTCACAATTTTTTTATACGATATGTTTTGAGATTAAATATTATGTTTTTAATATGTTAATTACAAATGTATGTTATACTTTTTGTCTAGTTTATGAGAATCATCACTTTATGGAAAATAATGTTAAATAATATCATTTTTATATATAAAATAAATACCTTAAAAATGGTTTGAATTGTCTTTATTTTCTCATCTTTTTAACAAATTAGCCCAAAAAAATGAGTTTTTTAAAAGAAAAACTTCTAAAATGTATATATTTTTTGTCCTATCTAGCTTCTAAGTTTTAAAAATAAATAAATAAATGTACATAATTTTCATTACAACTAGTTACTAAATGTATTATTTTTGTAAAATTTCGAAAAACACATTTGTAAATAAATAAAAAATATTCTTTTTTATGACCAACAATTTTCAAAATCGCAAAAAATTGATCAAAATGAAAAATGTTGTTACCATTATACATACTTTTTGAAACTAAGGTAAAAATAGCTACTAAAATTGACCCTCCAAAAAACAAGAACAATGTTGAGTTCTTGTCAAGTTGTAAATCTTTTTTTATGACCATAATAAAAATAGAAGAGAAAGTGTACCAAATTGGAAAACTAGAAGACGAGATAAATTTAATCCGAGCAAGAAGAATAATAAATTTACAAAAATACTGGGAATAATTACAAGGGGTATCAAGGTAGTAACTATAAAAGTTTTATACCACAGAATCCTGCAACAAAAGAGAGAGAACCTCCCACTACTTTTAATAAAAATACTGCAGAGAGGGAACCCTTAAAATATTGGGAATGTGGCGAGCCACATTATTTTAAAGATTTTCCTATACGAAAGAAACACTATAATTTTCACTCCATTCAGGGAGGTTGTTACAATTGGAGACATGGCGAGGAGCATGCCCAGAATCAGTGCAGTGTTGGAGAACTGACAAGAAGACCATAAAACTTCAATGGTTGAGATCGAGGGTATGATGAAAAGTCAACCAATTTCCATACTAATTGATCCAGGTGCAATTTTGAGTTATGTATCACCTAGGATTGTTGAATTGTGTAAATTAGTACCAAAAAATTTTAAAAAGGAATGGTTGATACAGTTAGACACATGTACTAAATGTAAAGTTACTAGTCATGTAAAGGGATGTGAAATATTAATGAATGATTTTAATACGCATGTTTATATGAATATTTTCCCATTGGGTTCCTATGATATGTTGATAGGAATGGATTGGATAGAAAAAAACAAAGTAATGTCGAATTGTTTTGAAAAAATATTTACATGCATAGATGATACTGGAAACACAATTAAAGTAAAAGGAATTCCCAAAAAGGTTACGATCAAAGAGATATATTCAATAAAAATGAGAATATAAGTATGTAAGGGATGTAAAGTATTTGTTATTTATGTAATGGATGATAAAGATAATGATAACAAACTTAAAATAGAAGATATACATATCTTAAAATATTTTAAAGACATACTTTCGAAATAAGTACCTGGACTACCTCTGAAAATATACATAGAATTTACAATCGATCTGATACCCAGAGCGGTACCAGCATCAAAATATCCTTACCGAATGAATATAATAGAGCTTATAGAACTAAGATCACAATTACAAGAATTAATTGAAAAAATATATATTTGACCTAGTGTTTCCCCTTAGGGGTCATCTATCTTATTTGTAAAGAAGAAGCACAGAACCTTAAGATTGTGCATAGAATATCGACAACTAAATAAAATGACTATTAAAAATTGATATCCTTTACCATGTATATGTTACACACTAAGAGGGGGGGTGAATGAGTGTAAAGCCAATTTTAATTATTTTCTTAACTTGTCACAATTAACTACCAATTCATCATTCCATTATTCTTCCAATTTCATAATCATTTCATAAACATCTTTCACTTCATCATTCACATATCATAAACATTTGAATCATCAAGAACCATAACACAAAAGAACACAACACCATATAATTTTGTAATCTTTTTGTATTAGTTTTGGATCGGCTACAACCCTGAGGTAAAATCAGCACCTGTCGATATGAAGAGCACCTACTCTGCATCCAGGACCCTGCCTGGTTTTCTTAGACCCTGCTAAGAAGGGTTTGAGGTATCCTAACCTCAAAAGAAAGACAAGATTGCTTTTACAATTAAATTTCACGGTCACATCAACATCATCTGTCTCTTCAATCTGTTCTGCTACTGCTCATCCTCTTCTCTGACCATTATTCTTCTATACCATACTCAAGCATATCATTGTCAAGGTAAGCATATAATACTTTTCAAGTCTACCATTGTCAAGGTAACATAGTCAAGCATTCACTGTGTAAACATGGGCAGCTACTGTCATCAACATTGCTTATCTTGTCATCAATCACCAAGGTCCGCTCATCTCTGTTGTTCACTGTCAAGTCATCATATAGCTCTGATAGGGTGCATCATCTTCAACATATCATCTTCATAGTCAACAACATCATGTCATCAGACTTCAGCTGTGGATGCTATAGTAGGATTTACACAGACTGTAAAGAGATCATCATCAATAGGTAGACATCAAAAATAGAAGTCCATTATCATATCAAGGTATCATCATAGTGAATCAAGACATCATCATAGTGTAAAAGACATTATCATCAACATCATATCATAAATGTGTATAGACTGTGTGTATCTATGGAAGATCCCTAACCAAAGTCATAACTCAGACTAAGAAAGGATTCATGGAAGTATCACACATCCCCAGCCTTTTTTACCTTCTTTCACATTATTCTTCAACAGTTCTTTGTTGCATCTTTGCTTCAAACCTCAGTCACCACAGGAATATTGCTCTTATCAACAAATTTTCTTAAGTTTGTCTCAATCATAACCACCAGACTTAACTGCTGATAACTTCAGACTTTATGAAACCAGACTCAACTCATTCCTAACTAGAGTTACATACCTTGGATGCTCTTGAAGAATGCCAAGTCCAAGTTTCCTCATCTTGCTAGGGAAGATATCTTCATCTTTCACTTACCTTGGTTAAAGCCTGAATTTTCTCTTCATATCTTCAATCAACTTATGAAGGTCTTCTATCAAGGTCTTGGGATGATTGTCTGTTAGCTATACATGTGAAAAAATTGTATGGGCTAGTAAAGACTTCAGACCAAAAACAACTCTATGGGTCTCAATTGACCACCAAAATTTTCCATATGTAGCTTGGACTGTGACTGCTTTCAGACTTCTTTAATTCTTGGATCTTCTCTCTGCAAATACCACGTTCTAATTGATACACTTCAGTACTTCCAATCAGTGATGTAACTTGGCCTCATTGACCTTATTGCTGCTGTAGCCTTCAATATGTCAAAAACCAGATCAGAATTTCTTCATCATCTTCATTTGCCTTCTAATACTCCATTGTTTCATGTGCTTATCATTTCACTTAGCAGTGCATGTCTGTGTATGTCTTTCCTTAGCAATGCATGTGTACTGTGGAAAACTGACCTTTTGTAACATCAACCAAAGCACTAAAATTCAGGTAGTGTGAAAAAGTATGCAATTTTCGAACTGTGGTCTGCAATTTTTGGACTGTTCAGTTGTGTTTTGACCCCAAGCCAGTCCCCCAGAAAAATGGACTGGTGTAAACTATGAGTTTTAGGGAAGCATACAAAAATGACTGTTGCAAATTTCGGGAGCCTCAACAAAGCCCTATATCACCACTGCGAGCTGTTGTAGAAGCCTGAGAGTCTTCAACACTTGCACTGGTATCCTCTTGTAAAAAGATAAGAAAAGATCTCCCAAAAAATTAAGAAAAGGTCTCCCAAAAATTGCCTGAGGATAAAGACTACTCCACAAGTTTCTTTCCTCAGTCTCCTTGAAAATTCGAGACTGTTCTTTAACCTTTGCTACTGCTACCAAATTCTCAAGAGTTGGCTACTTCTCCTCTCTACAACTTCGGGTCCTCTGCTGCCAGAGTCAGCGAATTCCGCCTCAGTCCATAAGTTGCTCATTCGTTGGTTGTAATTTTGTGTTGACATGCTAGGGTATTTATACTCATTTTCATAACCTTTTTAAGGATCTGACCTTCCAACAATAATATATATATTAATTTGAATTTGTGTGGGGCCGACCTATCTTCAAAGTATATATAT
>LPNX010441840.1:211069-282145 GCA_001517045.1 Pseudotsuga menziesii
TAACATGGTTCTTTTGTTCTAGGGTTAGATCGATCAAATCAATCTTTAGCTTTTATTTTTCTTTTTCCTTTTCCTTCGGCAATTTTAGCCAACCTACTCCTTCATGCTTAAGTTTCTTAAGCAACTCCTTTAGTTCAACATTCTTCTTTTGGAGATTATCCATATAATCAAAGGTTGTCATCCTAAACATCTTGTAATCATATTGATTAAGATCAACTTTGTTCAAGTACCAATCAGCTCTGAGATCTATGTTGCATACATAGTTTATAATTCTATGTTTAGCTTTCAACATTGCTTCATCATCATCTGCAAGAACCTTCTCAATTTCATCACACAAGCTATCATTATAATCACAAGAGTTCATGCCTTTAATGGAGTCCTCTTCTTGTTTGTCTTCTTCTTGATTGAGCTATTTTGGGGGCTTGTCTTCTGATTCCTGATCTGTCTTTTCAGGTTCTGGTCTTGCCTTCTGATACTCACTCTCCAACTTGAACCATAGGTCTATTGCTGAAGTGTACTCTCCTACACTTTCCTTCACTGAGCTAGGAATTCCATCCATGAGGAACTTCAAGGATGTAGTGTTGTCCCTCTTTGCTTCCTTTTGTGTAGCTGATTTTCCTTTCTTGTTTGATGGAGTGGGTGGATTGATAACAATTTCCCAAAAACCAAACTTCTTCATATAATCCTTCATTTTGATCCTCCAACTGAAATAATATATAATATCAAGTATAGGCACGTCATTGCTTGATGACTCTTTCTTTTCCTCCATTGTGTCTAAGGATCTCCTTCAAGCTTGCTAGGCTTGTGACGAAGGCCAACTCTGATACCAATTTTTAGACACTGAGAGGGGGGGTGAATCAGCGTAAAGCCAATTTTAATTCTTTTCTTAACTTGTCACAATTAACTACCAATTCATCATTCCATTATTCTGCCAATTTCATAAACATCTTTCACTTCATCATTCACATATCATAAGCATTTTAATCATCAAGAACCATAACACAAAAGAACACAACATTATATAATTTTGTAATCTTTTTGTATTAGTTTTGGACCAGATACAACAGTGAGGTAAAATCAACACCTACTGATATGAAGAGCACCTACTCTGCATCCAAGACCCTACCTGGTTTTCTTAGACCCTGCTAAGAAGGGTTTGAGCCATCCCAACCTCAAAAGCAAGACAAACTTACTTTTACAATTATAGTTCACTGTCACATCAACATCATCTATCTCTTCAATCTATTCCACTGCTGCTCATCCTCTTCTCTGATCATCATTCTTCACTGCCATACTCAAGCATATCATTGTCAAGGTAAGCATATAATACTTTTCAAGTCTACCATTGTCAAGGTAACACAGCCAAGCATTCACTGTGTAAACATGGGCAGCTACTATCGTCAACATTGCTTATCTATTCATCAATCACCAAGGTCCGCTCATCTCTGATGTTCATTGTCAAGTCATCATACAGCTCTGATAGGATGCATCATCTTCAACATATCATCTTCATAGTCAACAACATCATGTCATCAGACTTCAACTGTGGATGCTATAGCGTGGTTTACTTAGATTGTAAAGAGATCATCATCAATAGGTAGACATCAAACATAGAAGTCCATTATCATATCAAGGTATCATCATAGTGAATCAAGACATCATCATAGTGTAAAAGATATTATCATCAACATGATATCATAAATGTGTATAGACTGTGTGTATCTATGGAAGAGCCCTAACCAAAGTCATAACTCAGACTAAGAAAGGCTTCATGGAAGTATCACACATCCCCAGCCTTCTTTACCTTCTTTCACACTGTTCTTCAACAATTCTTTGTTGCATCTATGCTTCAAACCTCAGTCACCACAGGCATATTACTCTTATCAACAAATTTTCCTAAGTCTGTCTCAATCATTGCCACCAGACTTAACTGCAGATAACTTCAGAATTTATGATACTAGACTTAACTCATTCCTAACTAGAGTTACATACCTTGGATGCTCTTGAAGAATGCCAAGTCTGAGTTTCCTCATCTTGCTAGGGAAGATATCTTCATCTTTCACTTACATCGGTTAAAGCCTGAATTTTCTCTTCTTATCTTCAGTCAACTTATGAAGGTCTTCTATCAAGGTATTGGGCTGATTGTCTGTTAGCTGTACATGTGAACAAATTGTATGGGCTGGTAAAGAATTCAAACCAAAAACAACTCTATGGGTCTCAATTAACCACCGAAATTTTCCATATGTAGCTTGGACCGTGACTGCTTCCAGACTTCTTTAATTCTGGGATCTTCTCTCTGCAAATACCACGTTCTGATTGATACACTTCAGTACTTCCAATCAGTGATGTAACTTGGCCTCATTGACCTTATTGTTGGTGTAGCCTTCACTATGTCAAAAATCAGATCACAATTTCTTCATCATCTTCATTTGCCTTCTAATACTCCATTGTTTCATGTGCTTATCATTTCACTTAGCAGTGCATGTCTGTGTATGTCTTGCCTTAGCAATGCATGTGTACTGTGGAAAACTAACCTTTTGTAACATCAACCAAAGCACTAAAATTTAGGTAGTGTGAAAAAGTCTACAATTTTCGAACTGTGGCCTGCAATTTTCGGACTGTTCAGTTGTGTTTTGACCCCAAGCCAGTCCCCCAGAAAAATGGACTGTTGTAAACTATGAGTTTTAGGGAAGCATACAAAAATGACTGTTGCAAATTTCAAGAGCCTCAACAAAGCCCTAGATCACCCCTGCATGCTGTTGTAGTAGCCTGAGAGTCTTCAACACTTGCACTGGTATCCTCTTGTAAAATATAAGAAAATATCTCCCAAAAAATTAAGAAAAGGTCTCCAAAAAATTTCCTGAGGACAAAGACTGCTCCACGAGTTTCTTTCCTCAGTCTCCTTGAAAATTCAGGACTGTTCTTTAATCTCTGCTGCTGCTACCGAAATATCAATAGCTGGCTGCTCCTCCTCTTTGCAATTTCGGGTCCTCTAGTGCCAGAGTCAGCGAATTCCACCTTAGTCCATAAGTTGCTCATTCATTGGTTGTAATTTTGTGTTGACATGATAGGGTATTTATACTCATTTTCATAACCTTTTTAAGGATCCGACCTTCCAACAATAAATTTTCTATATATGTATTTTAATTTGAATTTGTGTGGAGATGACCTGTCTTCAAAGTATATATATATATATATATATTAATTTTGACTTGAATTCTTACTGGGCCGACCTTCTAGGAGAATGGTAAAATATATTTGTTATTTTTATTATTAAGTTGAAATTGAATTTTAATTTGTCAGAAAGACAAACATCCTTCAATCAAAGGTCAAACCCTACCATTGCATGTAATATTTGTCATCATTCCTTTAGCCACATCAGAGGGTTTCCACCACATCATTAATGCCAAGGATTTAACAAGCTGCAAAGGCTTCATTAAGGATCCCACCATCAAGGTGCCATGTCACCATCCATAAACAAACAAGTGTGTCAAACTAAAGTGTCCAAGTGGGTGCCATCATGTTCTTCATCAAGCCATTAGGGCTTCCAAGGACATGCCATGTGCATCAAGGTCTTCATTAGGGGTTCCAAGTCTTAATCAAGTCAATAATGACCACATCATCATCTTCAAGAGTGCAAGGACCATCAAACCACCATTTGTGGGGGTGCTAAGTCTTTCTCATGCCCTAGGATCATCTCCAAGGGTTCCAAGACCCCATCAACCCACACATGACCACAACATATCTTTCAATGGTTTAAGAACCATTAAACCATCAAGTGTGGGTCCAAGGACTTCTTCATGGCTTCTTCATAAAGAAAGGGGCTTCATGGGCTTCCTCAACCATCTTAACCATTCCAAGAGACCTCCAAGGGTCAAGATCCATCATGCTACCTACTGTGGGGTTTCCAGGCCTTCTCCTAGGGTACCATGACATCATCATAGCATGAATGACCACAGAATGGGTCATTAATGCTTCTCTAACCCATCTAGGGTTTCTCCAACGTCCATCAAGGCTTCAGGACCATCTCCAAGGTATTCAACGCCATTAACAGAGTCTTCATCATCTTCAGCAAGGTGGTGCAATCAAGATCCAGCCTTGTGGGTTCAAGGACCTTGTCAACTGGGTACAAGGTGCTTCAAGGCACAAACCCACTCTGTAAGGGGTCCAAGGCACTACAGGTGGGACTTGGTGGCATCAATGACATCCTGTGGGGCCACCGCAAGTCCATGTTGGCATCAATGACAATTTCATCAATAGTATAAACGATCTGTTTAATCAGTTCTATGAGGAAACAATCTTTTCTAAAATATATATAAGGTCTAGATACCATCAAGTGCGGATCAAATATATATCAAGACATCTTTAAAACTGATTTTAGGACCCGTTATGGTCATTACTAATTTTTCGTAATTCCTTTTGTGTTGACAAATGCACTTGCATCCTTTATGTGATTAATGAATATTATTCTATCTAAGTAACTATCTGGATAAATTTGTAGTCATCTTCATCGATGACATACTAAATTACTCGAAGAATAAATAAGAGCATGAACATCTAAAGATAATTTTAAAAGTATTAAGAGAACAACAATTGTTTGCTAATTTTAGCAAATGTGACTTGTTTAAAGACAGGATTCAATAACTAGGACACATAGTGCCAAAGGATGGAATATTTGTCGACCTCGACAAAATTAAGGTTATCATTGAATGGCCAGTTCCTAAAAATGTAACTAGCATAAGATCGTTCATGGGGATTAAGGTTATTATAGAAAGTTCATAAAAGGAATTTCTAAGATATCCTACCCCATAAATTCATTGCAGAAGGAAGGTAAAAATTTTGAGTGGACTGAAAAGTGTATGGAAAGTTTTAATAAATTAAAAAATTTGTTAACTATCGTCCGTATCCTAAAAATTGTTGATCTTTTTAAGGATTTTGTCATATGCACCGACGCTTGTAAGGAAGGATTAGATGAGGTGCTAATTCAAGATAATTATGTCGTGGATTATGAATCTAGAAAACTAAAAGAACATGAAAATAATTACACTACACATGACTTAGAACTTGCTGCAATTATACATGCATTAAAGATGTGGTGACGCTACCTCGTCAAAAGAAAATTTATGCTAATGTCGGATAACAAAAGTTTAAAATACTTATTTGACCAACAAAATTTAAATACTAGACAAGATAGATGGTTGTCATTCTTAAGTGACTATGAATTAAAAATAAAACACATAAAGGGAAAAAAAACAAAGTTTTAGATGCTTTAAGTCGTCAACAAATTCACTATTTGCAAGCAACGGCTATGAATCATATTTGGAAAATCAGATCTTAAATACAGAAATTTTGAATAAGGAATACCAAAATTTAAAGGAAAATACTATTGAAAATGTAAGGAACCAAATAAAATAGATTTTATTCTAAATGGAAGAGGATTACTGCTGCATAAAAACATGTTGTACATACCAAACACAGCAAAAATCAAATTAACAGTTATGAATGAATTTCACAACGACATTATTCAGGGCATCCTAGATACCAGAAGATGATCACCATGATCAGAAAAGACTTCTTTTGTCCTGTTGGTGCAAACCCTCACCAACAAAACACAGTTGATAGGGGTTCCCACTATGTCAACACTCAACTCGTCGCTATCTCCCTGAGCATCGGTCCAGACAGGTTTTACCCTATCCAGCAACACTCGTGGAGTGGATGAAATCTCACCTAAGATGTTCAAGGGAGGGATGATGGAACCAAGTTTCCGCAGAAAAGAAGAGGATCATGAGCATCGACATTTCATCAACTTATTCATTATATCTAATCATTTGCATCATCATTCGGAACACATCATCCAATTATCATAGGAATAATCATCAATTGCACCAACAAATCTAATCTGTGACATCATTCGTAAGCAGTAAACATTACATCATAGATATGTGTTGCACAGTCACTTCATCATTAGATTTGCACAACAAAAAACATGAACAAGATGAACAGAGAGCAGCAAAACAAGGATTCAAATCGACCTCATTTCATTAACCCCACACAATCAACTGCAGATTCAAAATAGATAGTTCACAATCTACAAAGTCAATCAACATTTATAATCAGATCTACTCTCCAACAACTTCAAGCTCTGTCACAACGTCGTTCATACTCAACTACTTAATGACTTATGCTCTTCCCACATTTCCACTACTCCATTTACATAATAATTCAAATTCTATTTATAGGCTTGCGCATTTAGATTCATGGTCCACTTCTAACTAACTCCTAACTGATTAATGACCAATATCCACAAAATGTGGTCAAGAGTACAAAAAGTGACACAAAATAATCAAAAGTACAAAAAGTGACACAAAATAATAAAATGTAGTCTATCTTTCTCCTATCGTGCTATATTCGTCTTGCTCGGTGCCTTCTAAGCTTGCGTATCATCCACGATGATGTGCAACTTATCCCCTCCCATTTCCAACAGGCCCCTAACACAATCTTGTGGCTCGTCCTTGAGCCATGTCAAGGGGACTCAACAACCTTAAAGAGATGAAAATGCACATAGATAGCAGTGAGTCATTTATCTGGAACCTATCTAACTATGAAATTTACTGCACTGCCACCTCCAAAGTCAACTGCTTCTTAACTATGCACACTACTGCAACCTCTTGTCTTGCGGAATTGTCTTTCTTCTTCGACCACAAATACCAGTTGTTTAACTTCTTTGGGCTCACTATCAATGCCTAGGTGGATACCTGTTGCATAGCAACTATCTACAACTACAAATTCTAATGTTGACGTGCCCCCTTGAAATCCATTCTAGCTTCCACAACCTTATCGTTCCTAGCATTCAGGATAAGCCCAGGTTGCATGAAGTCGATCTTGTTCCCTATTCCTGCGGACTTAGTCAAGTGGGGTAAGAACTCTATCCCCTTCTGGATTCCTCGTGGGTGTCTTAGTCTGCACCTCAAACCAACTGGGAGAAATATAGCCAAGGATGACCTTTCCAGGCACTGCCGTCTTGGACTAGATAGCCCGTATACGTGAAACTTCTTCTGTAATTTAAACTAGGGAAGCATTCTCACTCACAGTCTCCCCTGTATCAAGGGTGCTCTACATATCACCTTAATTTTTCGTTGCCTCACGTTGCAGAGCTTCCTTCGACTGCCTTACAGATCACTTCTGCAACTTCGCACAATGCAACTTCACCCAATGGTGTTCTCTTGGCGACCGGCCATCTACTTATAACACCAACTTCATCTTGGATATTATCATTGTCATCTTAGCTCATCATTAGAACTAAATCATGCATTAATGATCTGATTACACCGCTAATTCTGTCAACATACCGCTTGTATCTGCTATGATTAGACATGATGTCACAAAGTGTCGTTGTTCACTTGCCTTGACGGTAATCATTGAGTGCTGATGTGACGTTCGGTCGTCATCCTTCGGTGGTCGAGATCTATCTTCCTAACATCTCTACTAATTCCTTCCTTTTTCTCTACCACTCTATTTTGCACAGTCACTTTCTTTGGCGCATCCACTTCCTTTCGCACGACCACTCTCTCTCGTGCTATCACTCCCTCTTGGTGTGTCCCCTTTCGCTTAGCACAACTCCTTTCTCTTAGCGCATCCCCTTACTCTTGGTGCTGCCTGTTACTCTTATCGCAGCCCCTTATTCTTAGCGCAGCCCCTTACTCTTAGCATAGCCCCTTGCTTTTATCACAGTCCCTTACTCATGGTGTAGTGTCGTGGTTAATGTGCGGTGATGTCCGATGAAACATATTAACTACTCTTTGTTTAGTGTTGATTTTGACTATGTCGTGACCCTACCGTTGTTGCGACGAATATTTCTAACTATGCTACTGACTCCCCTACTTGTGCATCCACTCCCTCATGGTGTGCCCTTCCTCTGGATATATACTTATCACTTCTCTCTTTCTTTATTTTTTTCACTACGCAATTCCTCAAGCACTATGCAATTCTGACCCTATCCTATAGGGATTCAGGCAGCTACCATTCACTAGTGTTAGCAGCATCTTTCCATCTAATTGTTGTAGTTGAACTGCCCCCCAGAATTAATTGAATTTACAAGATATGGACCAAGCCAATGCAACTGCAACTTACCTGAATGCTTAGGAACTTACTGTCGTATAGTAGCACCAAATCTCCTTGCTGAAACTACTTTTTTTTATATGGAAATCATGCCAAGATTTTTGTCAATCCTTCTCGACACACTGATGGAATCCTACAATAAAGTGGTCCTCTTCAAGTTGTATCAACAGCACCACACATTCTTCTATGTTGCTTCATCATCCATTCCTGTCATAGTGACAATGCGCAGACTGGGAACAATATATTCCATAAGAATGACTGCCTCTTTCCCATATACCAATTTGAATAGTTTTTCCCCATCAATCTCTTACAGGTGGTGCGATATGCCCACAGCACTACTAGAATGTATAGATCCCAGTCATCTCGGTTAGTGTTAAATACCTTTGTAAGTGTGTGCTCCAAGATCTTGTTGAAAGCTTCTATAGTCCCATTCACCTGCGGATGATATGGTGTACTTTTATTATGATGAATCTGCAATTCCTCTGTCAATTCTCTTACTGTGCACTTGAGGAAATGGATAGCCTAGTTACTCAGTAATATCCTTGGGCATCCAAGCTGCGTCACTATATTTTCAAACAGAAATCTTGTTGTTGTTACAGCAGTGCAATCTATAACTGGTGCAGCCTCCGCCCATCGCGTCAAGTAGTCTATTGTTGTGATTATGTACCATGCACAAGTTCGCTTCCCTAGGGGATTTATTGGACCCACAAAATCGACAGCCCAAGCTTATCAAAAGGTTGCAGAGTTACCTGTTGGCATACATCACAGCTCCACACATAATATGTTGCATAATTATGTAGGGTGGGCCACCATATCCCCGTGCGAAGAACCTTTCTTGCAGTAGCACGATCCCCATAGTGTTTTCTAGCAACTCATACATGTGCTTCTTCCAAAATCTATTCATGTTCATGTGGTAAGACACATCGCCAAAAAATTTCATCTGGTCCTAGCTTATATAACTGTGCAGTAATTAATTGAAAATTAGAAGCTTTAACCACCAACTGCTTCGTTTGACTTGTTGATAATTCTTCTGGTGCGACGACTGTTGCCAAAAACTGAATGATTGGAGCATAGTATTCATTTGCCATGTAAACTCTGAATAGTTGTACATCAGGTAGTCCTTCCACAATATTAGTAGGCTCTCCGCCTATCTCGACTCTGGACAAATAATCAAGTCCATCATTCAAGTGACCCAACTTCACCATGATTTGAAAGTCAAACTCCTGGAAGAGAAGTAGCCAACGCCATATCTTCCACCCCATCACAGGCTAATTGACCAGATATTTTAAAGCAGAGTGATCAATAAACATCTTAAAGTGTCCACCTAATAGGTAATTCCTGAACGTATGCAGGGCATAGACCATTTCTAGACCTTCCCGCTCTGTGGTCGTATAGTTTCTCTAAGTGAATTATAACTTCCAACTAGCGAAAGCGATCAGGTGATCCAGATCTCCTTCACCTAGCTACGTGAGCACTACTCCTAGTGCAACCTATGATGCATCAACATGCACATGGAACTCTTTGTTCCAATCTGGGAAAATGAGTATTGGTGTAGAATCCATATTGGCCTTTAGCATGTCAAATCTACCTTGACATTCTGGAATCCATACAAATACAACATCTTTCTTCAATAATTTCTCCATAGGGGCAGTAATAGCAGCATATCCTCTAATAAATTTTTTATAGTACCCAATGTGCCCCATCATCTCCCTGAGCATATTTACATTGGTAGGTGGTGGAAAGCTCAAAATGAGTGCTATCTTTGCAAGATCAACCAGTAATCCTTGCTTGCACACAATATGCCCCAATAGTATCCCAAATGGTGCAAAAACTACACTTCTTGAAGTTCAGCGTGATTTGATGTTGTCGACACCTTTCCAGCATCAGTCAAAAGGTTTTCCAAATGATCCTTTATTAGTCTATACATTGTCCAATCATCCATATATACCTGTAGTAAATTTTGAATGAAGTCTTTGAATTCTACAACAACCTCTTGGGAAAATTTTGCAGGTACATTGTTTAGCACAAAATCCATTAATGTGTATTAGAAGAAACCCCATTCCATAACAAATGTTGTTTTATGTCGATCTTCCTTTATGATTCTGATCTCATGATAACCAAAGAATCCATATGTGGAAGAGTACATTTCTTGACCACCTACTCCTTCAAGTAATTCATCTATGAAAGGTGTTGGAAATGGGTCATGCATACAGGCATCGTTCAACTTCCTGAGGTCGACACAGATCCGAACTTCACCAGTTTTCTTATCTTGGACCACCATTGGATTGATCCATTCCAATTCTTCTACATGCTCAATGATTCCGGCATCCAATATGTGGTCAAGTTCAGCCTTGACTCTCTCTTTGTACCATGGATTCAAGAGATATGACCTCTGTCGCACTGATTTTTCGTTTGGCTTTAGCGGGATTTTAATTTCCCATAGATCACATAGTATTCCCTTCATCTTTGAGAACTTTGTCAAAAATAGATATTGAAAAGCATGCATCATATCGGTGATCTTTTCCATGGTATCCTTGTCCCAGTAATCCCCAATACTTGCAAATTTGGGGTTCTCCTTTGTCCCAATGTTAACTTTTCTAATCTTCAATGGCTGGCTCATGGGATCAATTGGTATATTTGGTGCTATGACATCCCTACTCCCTCTTGTATCTGGAATAATGATATTTATTAGCTCTTCATCATCCTCAGGTTCTCCAGACACATTGTAGCATTCCATCATTTCCTGCATGTGGCAATGTGCATGTGTATCCACAAGATATGCGACCGGAACAACTTTTAGTACTACATCCCTAATGATCTGAAGTGCATTGTTGACTTCAGGATTGGCATCTGCAAAGATAAAGGTATGGGTGAAACAAACCATCAACTCTTCCCAAGTGGTTATTTCTCTGCGCAGCTCTGTAGATACATACCATGATCTTGGCATTTCATCCAAGGTATGAATAAAAGCATGGACCCATTCATCTTTTGGTTGTGATGCCCAAAATGTTTGGCATTCCATCAAATGGCCGCTAGGTTCACTCTGTCCATCATACTTTCCAGTGTGATACATATCTGTGTTGCCAAAGCAAACTATCATCGTCCTTCAACACTGCACCCATCCAGTAATTTTCTTCTTATGGGTCGCCCACCAGCATGTTGGAGTAGCTTTCAGTGCTTCCTCCATCGCCAACAATCATTGTGGTTCTAATACCTTTTATTCAAACTCCGTTAAGAACGCTGAAAATTCTGGTAACCCTTTATAAATCAGTAGTTCAACAATCTCAGTCATGACATGACATAGCGACTGTGTGATCAGCCCACATTTCTTGAATGATACTTCATGCATGCGGTTTTGCCAATTTTCTAACGTGTCTTCAGAATCAGACGATGCAGAACTAGCATTGTGCCAACCCAGTTCTCCATCGGTGGAGGGGTGGATGTAATATTCAAATATTTTGTACACATGATCCCATCCCTGGAAAACTTCATCCTTCACCAGTTCAATATATCGTCATCCTTCATTCAGTTCCATGGGAGTGATGACTCTAATATTGTGGTTCTCAAAGTTCATTATTCTCTTCTTAAAATTAATCACCGCCATCCTATCATTGGCCCATCCAATCCCCAGAAGGGTGGGATAGGATTCTTCACCATTAACAATTTCAATTACATCAAAATTAGTGCGGTTTTTCATACCTTCAACATCTACAACCAGGTTAGATACCCATCCGATTGGTTGCACCTTAGACTGATTAGCCAAGCGCAACTGCACAGGGGACTATCCCAACGTCGACCTACCCATATTTTCCCATGTCTGGTTTTTTAGGATATTGAGATCTGACCCAGATCCAAAATGACCGAGTCAACTTCACAATATCTGATCTGAATATTCATGCACATCTCCTTGCCTTTCTTTTTCTTATGTAAAGAATTCACTACGGAATCCTTCAGTTCCCTGCCCAGCTGATGTAACAACTTATCAACCTCGACAAGGGAATCGGGATCTCTTTCCAGTGATAAGAAACTTTCAAATAATTGTTGCAAGGTACCATTCTTTCACGATGGTCCTTCCTCTAATGAAGAATCAAAAGCAGAAGGCGTTTCATAGATAGGTGACTTACCAAGATTACGTCCGATCACATCCCGTGTTTCAAAAAATTTCTCATTTTCAGTTGCAATATCAAACATTGATTTATTCTTTCCATCCAACCAAACTTGTGTTCGAGGTCCATCCTCTATATTCATCACACCTCCTTGAGTGACGATGGAAACATCAACATCCTTTGTTATGGGTTCTGCCGAGATTGTCATGATTGTCGGCCCTTGATTCTAGTTCAACGGTGGACTCTAAGTCATCGGTTGATTTTGGTTCAATGGTGGGTTTATTCATGGATTCACAGTCTAAGTTTGAAGTAGAAATTTATGTTGAGCCTGGTTCTACAGCTAGTTCTATTTCTACAACTGGTTTTGGTTCTGCAACTAAGGAACATTCCCAGCTTTCCATCTTACGATCAGCTGCAGATAGTTCTCAACGGTATGGTCGATCGTCGTGTAGTATATACATGAGCACCAAAAGTGTGGGAAGTCCCTTTAATGTTTCCCAAATACCCCACAATTATAACACTAGACTGATCCATGACCTTGTCTGCTTCCTCCTCCAAAGCCACCTCCTCTTCCGCGAAATCCTCCTTGTTTTTTATACTGCGATTGAGCCATCTGTTGTGGCAGGGGATTCAGCTACTACTGAACATGGTGCGTAGCTTGAAAATATTGTGGCTATGACTGGGGAATTTCCATTTGATTGTACTACGGATTTGGTGCATGCTTTGGCTATGATGCAATCTATGGATGCAGCTGCGATGGTATAAATTGCATCTGTGGCAATGGTGTATACTGCAGTTGTGGTCGAGAGTTTACCACCTGAGGTTTTGGCTACGGTTTTTGTACATCATGGTGATATTCATCTTTCACAAAGTATGAATCATATGTTTTGTCTTGAAGCATATCATATTCTCGACAATTTTTGTCTTCATGCCCCACCAATATACAAAAGAAATAATATGGGTTGGCTTGTTTTGATACTATCTTCTGCATGTAGCTACATTCTTCGTGTTGGTGCCCGTAGACTTGACATATGTGACACCATGGTACACTTATGCAACTTAATTGGTTTGGCGCTCTTGATACCAAATAATTTCAGAAACTGGGGAAATTATCTTTGGTGTGTTCGTCGGCATGGCACTGAGTACACCAAAGATCATCGCGATCCTCTTTCACCTTCTTGATGTCTTGTAAATGAAGCGTTAAATTTTCCAGTTGCGCCTGTATTTGATTCATATCAACTGCATTCTCTCCCACAAGTGAAGCTTCTAGATTCATCACGATCTCTAGATCCTCGCTCTGTGTCACGATCTTCTACTACATCAGCAGTTGTCGGATATGAGATACCAAAGCTATGATAAACCACTCTTTATGTTGAATGTTTCCTTATAGAAAAGTTGACTCACGCCATCAACATATTAAACCTTTAATAAAATTCCCAAACAGTCTCATTGGGAAACTGCTTAATCTCTTTCAACTTAGTAATGTATTGTGCCTCATATTTAGGCTTCGGGAATTCTTCAATCAATCCCCTCTGGACTTCATCCAATGGTTTTTGCAGGGGTCCCCGTAGGAACCTGTATAAATTTCATGTACCAATATAGCGCACGACCCCATAGGGTATTCATCAGTTGGCCTTTATTAATGTCATCATCTCTGGTCTGTCTAACAGTCCATACTACCTCATAGAGAAACCAATACTATTTAGGATTATCGGTCTCGTTGCCATGAAACAAAGGTAATTTTGTATCGTCGCCCACCATCCTGGTCCTTCTTCCTGCAAAGGTTGACTTACTTCTATATTGTTGTTGAATAGTGGACGTGAAATTTGTGTTTCTTGATGATTTTGAAGCAGTGCATAGGGGCGTGGGAACGGTGCTGCTGGGGTTTGATCTTACCATTGTCATGGGCATAGTCTGGGTCTGGTTCTCCTCTTCGTCATTGTAGGGTCGCATCTTCCCGATAACGGAGCCATTTGTTGGAGTAAACCCTCACCAACAAAACCCAATCAACAGGGGTTCCCACTTCGTCAACACTCAACTCACCACGATCTCCCTAAGCATCGGCCCAGACAAGTTTTACCCTATCCAGCAATACCCGCAGAGCGGATGAGGTCTCACCTGAGATGTTCAAGGGAGGGCTAAAGGAACCAAGTTTTCACAGAAAAGAAGAGGATCATGGGCATCAATACTTTATCAACTTATTCATTAGATATAAGAATTTACATCATCATTTAGAACACATCATCCAATTATCATAGCAATAATCATCAATTACACCAACAGATATAAACTATGACATCATTCATAAGCTCGTAAACATTACATCATAGATCTGTGTCGTACAATCACTTCATCATTGGATTTTCACAGCAAAAAACATGAACAAGATGAACAGATAGCAGCAAAACAGGGATTCATATTAACCTCATTCAATTAATCCCACGCAATCAACTGCGGATTCAAAATAGATAGTTCACAGTCTACAAATTCGATCAACAGATATAATCAAATCTACTCTCCAATAACTTCAAGATCTATCACAACTTCATTCATACTCAACTACTTAATGGCTTATGCTCTTCCCCCCTTTCCACTACTACATTTACATAATAATTCAAATTCTATTTATAGGCTTGCGCCTTTACATTCATGGTCCACTTCTAACTAACTCCTAATTGACTAATGACCAATATCCACAAAATGTGTTCAAGAGTACAAAAAGTGACACAAAATAATCAAAAGTACAAAAAAGTGACACAAAATAATCAAAAGTAATCTATCTTCCACCTATCTCACTATCTTCGTCTTGTGCGGTGCCTTCTGAGCTTGTGCAGCATCCACGATGTTGCGCGGATGCTGCGCAACTTATCCTAGCCCCTTTCCAACATGACTTAACATGAATAAAGAGGTAGCAGAGTACTTAGCTCATTGCATAGAATGCCAATAAGTCAAGGAAGAATACCAACATCCAGCAGGGTTATTGCAACTGCTACCCATTTCGGAATGGAAGTGGGAAATAATTAGCATGGATTTTATAATAGGTCTACCTAAATATTCCAGGTGGCACGAATCAATCATGGTTGTAGTTGATAAGTTAAGTAAAGCAGCTCATTTTATTCTTGTAAAATCTACCTATAAGGTTGTAAACATTGCGGATATTTTTATGAAAGAGATTTTCAGGTTACATGGCGTACCAAAGGTAATAATATCAGATAGAGATGTAAAATTTACAGGAAATTTATGGAAAGCTTTGTTTAAAGGGTTAGGCACTTAGTTGAACTTCAGTATTGTACATCATCCACAAACGAATGGTAAACCAAGTACTCCTAGAATACATACTAAGAATGTATGTAATGGACAAACTAGGTAAGTGGGAAGACTACTTACACTTAGTAGAATTTGCTTACAACAATCATTTTCAAGTATTAGCGGGTATGAGTCATTTTGAAATTTTGTATGGACGCAAATGTAATACTCCAATTTCATGTAGTATTCCATTTGATAGGTTAATGTTAGGACATGAATTGTTAAAGGATATGGAACTAATCATGAAACAAGTACAACCAAATTTGAAGGTTTCCCAAGGTAGGAAGAAAAGTTATGTTGACCTAAAAAGAACTCCTAGAGAGTTCCAGGTAGGTGAGAATGTGTATATAAAGGTAAAACCCAAGAAAATATCTTTGATATTGGGAAAGTATTCAAGGTTGGAAACCGATTATTATGGGACATTTGAAATTTTGGCTAAAGTAGGCCATGTTGCATACCAGTTATCCCTACCACCTACTATTAAAGTACATAATATTTTTCACGTTTCCATTTTGAATAAATATATTCATGATGCTACTCATGTGATCAATTGGAATTTTATACAGGTGGAACTCGAAGGAGAGTTTTAGGTGGGAGCGGAGCGTATTCTTGACGAGTGTAATGTCCCCAAAAATCAAAAATAAATAAAAAAAATTATTAGGCTAGTAAAACTACCTATACGGAACATTATTCGACTTCAGGAAATATATCATACATTACATGTACCACTGTTTACTCGTAAGTTGTTCTTATGTTTTGTCATTTTACTTTCAGTCATTATTATTGATGTATTTTACTTACGATGTTTACTAGTTACTTCTTATGATTATACCTTTGTTGTGTATGTGTCATTACTTGATTTAAATGCTTCTCCCTTTTTGCATAATCTTACTTCTTATTTATAAAGTCCTAACTTAACTTTGTTTGTGGAAACAAAGTGGGCGGAGTGGTGGGACTCGTTCTCCCATGACGGTCTGAAAGGTAAAGGCGTTTACTTGTTTGCAAACTTACTTAATTATTCGAACTAAGGAACCTATTTTATTTCATATGCAAATCATACTTTGCAACGGAGTGATATTTAAAGAGCATTGAAACTTTGATCCTAAAATACCTACTGCTCATTGCTACGGTTCCTCACCGACTTAGATTATAACGCGGTAAGTGTTTTTGTCGTCAATTTAGCTATCACAACTAAATTTCCTATGTACTACTTATACTTCATTATGGTTTATAATTCGTCGTTTTACATCTTAGTATATTTACATTCTATGTTTATTTTATTAAAACTATTAACATATCCTATGTTTTCTTATTGCAGGTTATGATCTTGGCCTAAAAACCAAACCTTGATTTTTATAAGAGTTAATTATTAACATGGCATATTTTATATGCCATGTTCACTAAGCATTAAGCTTAGGGAAATCGTATTATGTGTAAGGCTTTAATCCTATGGTTTACATGTTATATTTAATACTTATGCCTTGTGGCTTGACCTAGGACTAGCGTAGACTAAGAATGGACTATGCACTAAACCTAACATTGAAATGTATTAAACCTATGATATGATTTGGGGTGGCGAATATATCATATGGTCGAACCATATACGTTGGGGTTTAACGATTTTCATGGTAGTGGAGACTATCGTTTTGCAACAATATCAAACTATGGCAAAGTGGGTTTTTGGTTACGATATTGGAAACCAGCTAGTGCCATTAATGCACCTTGGTTTTCATGGCAGCCCAGACTTAGGCTTGGCTCACGATGGGTTTGTTATTCGCTTGGTTGTTTGGCGGTTTTATTTTGGGTCTACATAGGGAAAATGGAGGAGATCTCCAAACTTCAAGGTAAGCTTCGTTCTGGGTTTTTATGTCTACTATTCGTTTTGTTTTATGTATCTCAACGTTTCCATACTTCTCACTTCTAGTTTCGCTTGGTGTTTGCATGTGCCAAAGTATGGTAATGAGTAGCATGGCTCAAACTTTGTCATTGGTTTGAATGTGGTGACAAGTGCAAGGTAAGCCTTTCCAAACAAGCCTATTCTTGTTGACTCTCGACCTGTCCATGTTTTGTTTCGTCGTTTTGGTTTGGGGCTTCTCTATGGGGTTTTGGATTTGCCTTCAGGCTTGTGATGAAAAGACTTGGGTTTTGTAAATATTTTTGGGCTTTTAAGCCGTGGGTGATTCTTACGCCCTTACAAGCTCTGTGTATAAGTTATGTTTATGGTAAATCATTATTTTTGGGTTTCGGATTTAAGCCATGGGATGCACCATTGATTGCAATGGTGCCATAGCCCATTGGCACGCCTGAGTGGACTTGGCTGCGATGATGGAATTACTGATTAAATACTTTACTTAGGGTTTTTTCATTCATGTGCATAATATGTATACTCTATATTTATGAAAAGGCCACGGTTATTATGCTTACTATGTATTGTGTTGAATTATTTGTCGCGCTATTTGTTCGCTCTGTGGGTTAACATATGGCATTTTTCCTTCGTTAATGGAATGTGTATAATTGGTTTAATTAGATTTGATTGTAATAATTGACAGTGCATGGGTTGAGGCCATGCCATGTATGGCATGATCCCTCCCATGATTTTTGCAATAGCTTAAGATGGTTGTAATGATGTTAATCCTTTGTTGATTAAAATGTAAGGTGAATTGGGACAGAGCCTTGGGTACAGACCCATGTAGGATTTTGTCGCTATAGGGGAAAGCATTGATAGTGATTTTTTGGGTGTTTATATATAATTTGTATTTTATTCTTTACAAGCCGTGGCTTGGGGCTAATGCTACGCATTGCTTGCTGAGAGTCTTATGACCTCTTATGTAATGATTTATTAATTGGTTTTAAAAGCCTATGGGTTTATATAATTTGGTTGAGGTTGTGAATTACTGCGCAGGGGCAGAGCTTAAGTCTTTATGACTTAGCTATAGCATAATGGTTGGTTATTGTAATATTATTGTGGTTATTAATGTAGCCCGCATCCGTTGTAGGTATAGCGTGGTTGTATTTTAAATGTAAACGAAACCCTCAGGGTTCGAATCTGTTAGTGGTTTGATGTAATGAGTTTGTAATTTGATATGGATGTGAATTGGGGTTGGAATTCCCAAGAGATTTGATTTCATGTTTACCTTTGTAATTACTTTGGTTTGTAACTATGATTTCGATATGTTTAAAGCATGAATCGATTCTTGTGTAAGATATAGTGTTTGATTCATTATATGGAATGTATGTTGAGTTATGTATTTGGTTAATGTTAAGCATAAATGATATGGTTGTTTGATTTAGGCCTGTGACTTGGGTTTGAATACCCATAGTGGTCGAAGTCGTGACCTCTGCTTATAATTACAGAGTTCTTTATAATTTGTTTTTAAATGTTTTACTTGGTGTAAATTATAAGCAATAGTTGTGAGGGTCCTTTAAAATATTTATGCATGTGATTATGATATGGTTGTAGTTAGGACTGTGGATTTTATATATGTGAACATATATTTGATCTTGGACCAAATGGATAGTCACAATGCTTACTTTGTTTGTTTATTTATGATGATGTATTTTTAAATGGAATGTTTTACTATTTAAAAGGTATTTAATGTACAGACCTTGAAAGGTCTTTTAATGGTTTATTTATCTTAGATCTTAATGTAGAATTATTATGGATAGTATTTTGATTTGTTTATGTTTGATGTCTATATATGTTTATATATATACATAGTAGTTCAGTTTGTAGATAGTACCTTAGGTTATATAGATTGTAATTTATACCTAAATGTATTTAGAACCTACTTCTAAGATTAATCTATTTAAATCTATAACATGTATCTACTGACAAATAGAATATGTCAGTAGAGTATATAAAGACTAAGTGAACAATAATAGCTGGTCTGAAATAACCTAGTTTGTACATAACCCATTTTTATCAATAATACTACTAGATAAATTAAACTAGGGTGTAGAACCCTTGATGAACATTAGTAAATAAATTGAACTTTTAGAAATAAACCAATAAATAAACCTTAGATAACCCGATATAGGAAATCACTTACAGCCTAGGGTTAATACTTTAAGATGCAAACCCTAGCAATTTTAAATAGAGAAACATATACATTGGGTTAGGAAATGCAAATTAATCATTTACATAACATAGCTAGCATTTATTCTAGGAAAGTAGAATATATATTTTAGGGCTTCATACCTATAAATTGAAGCTCTATTAATGGTTGAACCTGCACACTCAAATAACCTGCATTAACAATTCAAGACAAATCTGACCTATGTTTTTGATGACCAAATCACTTGGGAACTACCACATTCCACCCAACCATGACCCAGAACCATTCTTGGTTTAAATATGGATCCCCCCGAGCTGAACTCCAACATGTAAGTATCTTAGAGCTCCTAAGGTAGGGTTTCCTATCAGGATCAGTTCTCCTTTTTCCTTCCACGAAAATGTTCTCCAAGAATTTCTTGAGAGAAAAATAGGTAGAAAATGACTCCTCTAATGATAGATCAAAACCCAAATCCTTTCCTTGGCTTGAGTCCTTATAGACAGACTTTTTAGTCAAAGGGACAATTAAATCAAG
This sequence comes from Pseudotsuga menziesii, assembly GCA_001517045.1. NCBI lineage: Eukaryota > Viridiplantae > Streptophyta > Pinopsida > Pinales > Pinaceae > Pseudotsuga > Pseudotsuga menziesii. The sequence continues at coordinate 231,186 of LPNX010441840.1, forward strand.
AAACCTTGGTTTCTTGATTTAACCCTTTTCAATTACTTGGGTAATTTCTTAATATTTTAACTTAGGAAATTTCTACTAGTTCCTAATTATACTTTTTCAGGTTTTGGACTATTTATTATCTTTACATAATAAATAATAATTGGATGGAGCTTTTCTTTTTCTTTCATCATTAATATTATAATTATATTCAACTCTTTATGCATACCATGTACAAAGTACATAATAATATAACACTTGTTAACATTTGTCTTTGGGCATCATATACCATGATCCCTAGACTTAACGACACTTATTCATTAAGGTCAAGTAGGTAAATGGTTTAGGTATACTATGATAGGCAACTCTAAACATCCGTGCATGTTGGATTTCCCTTGTGTAACGTGGTAGTTCTTCAGTACTTTGATGAGAATACAGAAATTTGAAATTTCATTTGATCGCTTATGAATAAGTATGATGAGATCAATATTTTTCTCGAGTTTTTTTCACTCAGAATTTTATTAAAATATTTTCAGTAAACCCTAGCGCTTACCAGAGCCCATACTCAACACTTTAACAGGGAGTTACAATTCAGTGAAATTCTAGAGCTCCTCACTCAACACTAATTCTAGGATGTACTTGTACGATACACCTAGGGATACAATGGCCAAGAATCCAATGCTCTAGAGCTTATGCTCAACATAAACATGGAAGGCTCCAAGGCTTATGCCCAACACTTCCAATTATCTTTTCATGTGCTCCAGATATTCTTGCTCAACACAAAGGTAAGTACTCCTGTGCTCCAGAGCTCCTTGCTCAACACAAATCATCAATCACTCAAGTGCTCTGAAGCTTCCCGCTCAACACAAATCATCAATCACTCAAGTGCTCCAGAGCTTCCCTCTCAACACAAAACATCTTATCAATAATGTGCTTTAGGGTCCACACCCAACACACAACAAGCATATATATATATCAACAATAATTGGCTTACGCCTAATATATAAAAACAAATCATCATGTTCATATGCAATGGGGTCTTTGACCCAATATAAAAATAAAACATCAAGATAATCATCATAATCAATAGGCACATTCCTATAAGTGTTAGGTCCAAAATTTGGGATATTACATCCCGCCCAGCTTAGAACAACACCGTCCCTGGTGTTCTAGGGACTCAGAATGACATCATGAAACAAGGTGAGGTAATCCTTTCTCATGGTGGATTCATTCTCCCAAGTAGCCTCATCAACCTCAAAGTGCTTCCATTGCACTTTCAACTAGAATACGGTGCGCTTCCAAAGCTACACCTCTCTCTTGTATAGTATATGAGTAGGCTCAGGGGAAAACTCCCCTTCAGGTTCCACCTGTAATAGGGACCAATCAATAACATGTTTAATATCATAAACATATTTCTTTAACAAAGATGCATGGAAAACATTATGGACTCTTACATGTGCGGGTAACGCTAGTTCATATGCCACTAGCCCTTTCTTGGCCAATATTTCAAAAGGTCCACAAAATCCAAGTGCTAACTTACCACACCTACCCAAGCTCAATGAGCTTCGTTTGGCTTTTACTTTCAAGTAAACATGATCGAGTATTTGAAAGTCCTTATCCTTTCTTTTCCTATCTACATAACTTTTCTGACGATCTTGTGCTTCTTTAAGATGCACCTGGACCTTGGTAACCAACTATTCCAAGTCCATCAACAAATCAGGCCCTAACATGAGCCTATCCATCGGGCTATCCCAAGTAACCATTGTTCTACACTTTCGTCCATAGAGTACCTCAAAGGGGCTCATCTTAGCGGAAGTCTGATAACCATTTTTATATGCAAACTCTACAAGATGCAAGTAATCCTCCCACTTCGTGGGATCGTTCATGACATACATCCACAGCATGTCCTCAACAATATGGTTTACTCTTTTTGTCTTCACATCTATATATGGGTGATATGTAGTGCTAAATTTCAACTGCACCTCTAATCTGGAGAATAAATATCTCAAAAAGTTTCTTGTAAACTTAACATCTCGATCCAATATAATTTCCTTGGGTATCCCATGCAATCTAAATATCTCTTTCAAGAAGATATCGGTAATGTTCACTGCTTTGTTGGTCAACTTCACAGGAATGAAGTTTGCTTCTTTCAACAACTTGTCGATGACCACAAAAATAGAATCATTTTGCTTCTTACATTTCGGTAAACCGGTGATGAAATCCATACTATTGACCTCCCACTTCCATTCCAGAATGGGTAACGGCTGTAGCAATCCCGTAGGATGTTGATGCTCAGATTTGACTAGATGACATTCCTGACATTTCGCAATAAACATTGCAATGTTGTCCTTTAACTTAGGCTAGAAAAAAGTGTCTCTTGATGGTGGATATCATCTTTTGATATCCTGGTTTCCCAAAGTAGGGTGCCCGATGAAATTCTGTGAGGATGCTGGACCGAAGTTCCCCTCCTTCTAGAACATACAAATGATCCCTGGACCATAGCAGTCTGGATTCATCTACCTTGTATTCTTTTTATTGTTGAAACAACCTGTCCTCCTAGATTTTCTTGAGGATTTCCACATAAAAGGGGTCAACTCTGTTGGCCACTCTAATTCTCTCATGCAAATCTGCATCAGTTTGACTCAAAGTCACCTCATATATCATATGAGTTCGACGGCTCAAAGCATTGGCAACCTTATTTTCTTTGCCCTTAATGTTCTTTAGCTCAAAATGGTACTCACTGAGGAAAGCCAACCACCGAGATTGCCTTGCATTCAAATTCGGTTGATCAATTAAATACTTCAGACTCATATTGTATGTCTTCAGAAGGAACTTCCTTCCCATGAGGTAGTGCCTCCACATCCTCAAAGCATGGATGATGGAAGCTAACTTAAGATCATGCGTAGAGTAATTCTACTCATGTTCTTTTAACTTCCGCGATTCATAACAGATCACGTGATCATTCTGCAAGACGATTCCTCCATCTCCTTCCTTGCTTGCATCCGTGCAAACAAAAAAATCCCTATCGGCATCCGCAATTCATAACACTGATGTGATCATCAAAATATTCTTAAGCTTTTGAAAACTTTCTTCACACTTAGTGGTCCATAAGAACTTACTTGCTTTCTTCTGCAAAGCGGTCATGGGGAAAGCAATTCTCGAGAAGTTCTCAATGAACTTTCGATAATATTTGGCTAATCCCAAAAAGGTCCTAATGTCAGTGACACTAGTAGGGGTAGGCCAATCCTTTATGGATTTAATATTTTCTGGGTCCACAGCTATCCCTGTCTCAAAGATAATGTGACCTAAATATTGTATCTGTGGTTTGTAAAAATCACATTTATGAAACATAGCATAAAGTTGGTGTTCTCTCAACACTTGTAGTACTATGCGAAGGTGTTCTTTGTGTTCTTCTTTATTCTTTGAATAAACTAGTATGTCATCTATAAACACCAAGATGAACTTATCTAGATACCTACTGAATATGTTGCTCATCATACACATAAAGTTCGCGGGTGCATTGATCAACCCAAACAACATCACTACAAACTCGTGGTGCCCATACTTTGTACAAAAGGTGGTTTTGTGAATATTCTCATTGCAAATTCATACCTGATGACACCCAAATCGTAGGTCAATATTTGAAAATATTTTTGCTCCTCCCACCTGATCAAACAAGCCATCGATCCTAGGGAGTGGATAATGGTTCTTGATAGTCATTTTTTTAAACTAATGGTAATTAATGCACATTTGCATCGTACCATCCTTCTTCTTTACGAAAAATATTTGTGCTCCCCAAGGAGACACACTGGGTCGAATATACCCTTTCTCTATCAATTCATGTAGCTGCAGTTTGAGCTCCACCAACTCAGGTTCACTCATGCGGTAAGGGGATTTGGAAGTCGGAACTGATCCAGAGGTTAGTTCAATGGAAAATTCTAGGTCTAGTTTCAGAGGTGATCCTAGGATTTCCTCAGGAAATATATCCTTGAATTATTCAAGAAAGGGGAATTCTTCTATTCATTACTCTTTATCACACTCTATGTCTTGAATCTTCACTGCAAAAAACTTGCAGCCCTTCCTGACGCATTTATTCACTTGTAAGGAAGATATTTGTCTTACATAAACTTTCTTTGGAATGCCTTAACCCTTCACTCGGTTCCCTAGTCTACCACTACACAAGATAGACTTGTGCAAACAATCGAGCATGACATGGTGTTGTTCCAGCCAGTCCATGCCGATAAGTACATCATACGATCCTAAAGGTAGGATGTTCAGGTTTACTTTTGTGGGAAAACCATTCAGGTTTACCTCACATTCTTTAACAATTTCTGAAACCTTCCGTTTCATACCTGTGGCTAACTGAACCAACCAAGGTTTATCATGTTTTACTTTTCCTAGCTTGCATTCATCAACAATTTTAGGCAAAACATAGCTCCGACAAGCATCGGGATCAATAAGTATTTAAATAGAAGTGTTCAAGATCTTACCTTCTATCTCAACCATTGTAGCTTGATGGACTGTCTATTGGCCATCCAATGCTGCATAAATCCATGGTGTTCTCACTATGTCCTCAACGATTGGTTCTTCCTGTATGTTATGCAAGACCCCACCGGTCTTGTTCTTACAATCTCAGGTATAATGAGGCTCGTTGCATTTCTAGCATTTGATCTACAGCGGGGTAGCATTGGCTCCACTTTATACTAGCTTGTTAACATTAGCAGCTGGTACATAAGGCTTCGTACCATATTTATTAAATTTCTTGTTCACTTGAAAGTTGTTATTCTACTTTCTGTATGGTTGTGGGTTGGACCTAGGTTTGTGGTTATCAGAGAAGTTCTTAGACTTGTCTTAGTTTCGGTTCATGTTCTCCTACCTTAGCTTTCCATGCTCATAATAGAGCCTAGCTTTATGCAGTGTGATATCCAAGGTCTTAGGCATGTCGAATTCAATCCTGTCCTGAAAACTCGAAGGAAGACATCCTATGAACTACCATATCTTTACCTTTTCTTCTTTGATGTATGGTACATAATGCAACAGATTTAGAAATCTGTTAATAAATGAATCCATAGTCATGGATCCCATGTGTAGTTCATGAAACTCTTTCACTTTTTTGTCAAAGAATCTTTCTGACATATATTTCTCTTGAAAATTTTTCTGGAAGGTATCCCAACGTATTTCTCTTAGCTCATCTTTCTTGCTGTGTTTTAAATCTCTCCACCATCTTGCTGCCTTTCCATTCAAGTTATAGATGGCAAGATGAGATTTCATCTCACTTGAGTAGTTATGAACCTGAAAATATTTACTCATGCCCATCGGCCACTCTTCATCCTTCTCTCCAGTGTTTACTTCACCTTCATAGGTCGAGGTTCTTATTTTTCTAAACTCCCCCTAAAGACTGTCATTTCTTCTTTGTTTCTTTCTTTGAGGAGACGGAGAGTCATCACTGGAAGGACTATGATGATCTCCTTTCAGTGCTTCAGGGGTATGTTCCTCTTTTTCTTCTTCTCTTGGGCTGCTGGCCCATTTATGGTAAGGTTCTCTTTTGGAACTATTTTTGTATTGAGCAGGTTTACCCTGTGGGATTCCTCTCGTCATATTTCTTAGTAATGCTTCATTTATAGCTTGTTGTTCTTTTCTTTCATTCATACTATCTTCTTTGAGACTTCACAATTATGCTTGAAGACTGTGTATAGTTTTCAAAATATCATAATTCAGCTCCACCAGCAGTTCTCCTTATGGGGTGGGGGTGTTCATTCTTCCTTGCCGTCTATTATCTTCCTCAGTGTTCATAAACTGAACTATTCAATAAAAATTTCCTAAAATTTAAAAAAAATTAAATAACAGAAAAATTTCTTGTTAGTAACAAATTTAATATCATACTTTATTTTTCTTGCAGTAAATGCTTGGTTCCCACATAAGTCTCTTAGTATTTAAACTCGGCTCTAATACCACTTGTAATGTCCCCAAAAATTGAAAATAAAACAAAATTATTAGGCTGGTAAAACTACCTATACAAAACATTATTCGACTTGCAGAAATATATCGTATATTATATGTACCATTGTTTACTCGTAATATGTTCTTAAGTTTTGCCATTTTACTTTCAGTCATTATTATTGATGTATTTTACCTACGATGTTTACTGCTTACTTCTTAAGATTATACCTTTTTCTTGTATGTGTCATTACTTGATTTAAATGCTTCGTCCTTTCCACATATTCTTACTTGTTATTTATAAAGTCCTAACTTAACTTTGTTTGTGGAAACAAAGTGGGCGGAGTGGTAGGACTCGTTCTCCCATGACGGTCTAAAATCTAAAGGCATTTACTTGTTTATAGGATTACTTAGTTCATCGAAATAAGGCACCTCTTTTATTTCATACGTAGATCATACTTTGTAACGGAGTCATATTTAAAGAGCACTGAAACTTTGATCCTAAAAGACCTACTGCTCATTGCTACAGTTCCTCATCGACTCATATTTATAACGTGGTAAGTGTTGTTGTCGTCAATTTATCTATCACAGCTAAATTTCCTATCTACTACTTATACTTCATTATGGTTTATAATTCATCATTTTACATCTTAGTATATTTACGTTCTACGTTGATTTTATTAAAACTATTAACATATCCTATGTTTTCTTATTGTAGGTTATGATCTTGGCTTAAAACCCAGACCTTGATTTTTTTAAGGGTTAATTATTAACATGGAATATTTTATATCCATGTTTACTAAGCATTAAGCTTAGGGAAACCGTATTATGTTTAAGGCTTTAAGCCTATGGTTTACATGTTATATTTAATACTTATGCCTTGTGGATTTACCTAGGACTAGCGCAGACCAAGCATGGATTGTGCACTAAACCTAACATTGCAATGTATTAAACCTGTGATCTGATTTGCGGTGGCTAATATATCATATGGTCGACTCATATACGTTGGGGTTTAATGATTTGCATGGTAGTGGAGACTATCATTTTGCAATGATATTAAACTATGGCAAAGTGGGCTTTTGGTTACGATATTGGAAATCAGCCGGTGCCATTAATGCACCTTGGTTTTCGTGGTAGCCCAGACTTAGGCTTGGCTCACGATGGGTTTGTTATTCGCTTGGTTGTTTGGGGGTTTTGTTTTGGCTCTGCGCAAGGAAAATGGAGGTGACCTCTAGACTTCAAGGTAGGCTTCGTTCTAGGTTTTTATGTATGCAATTCATTTTGTTTTATGGCTCTCAACGGTGCCATACTTCTCACTGCTAGTTTCTCTTAGCGTTTGTAGGTGCCGAAGTATGGTAACGAGCAGTGTGGCTCAAACTCTATCGTTGGTTTGAATGTGGTGACAAGTGCAAGGTAATCCTTGTAAAACAATCATGCACTTGTTGTCTCTCAGCCTGTCTGCATTTTGTTTCGTCGTTTTGGTTTGGGGCTTCTCTGTGGGGCTTTGGATTTTCCTTCGGGCTTATGATGAACAGACTTGGGTTTTGTAAATATTTTTAGGCTTTTGAGCCGTGGGTGATTCTTACACCCTTATAGGCTCTGTGTATAAGTTATGTTTCTGGTAAATCATTATTTTTGGGGTTGGGATTTAAGCCATGGGCTTCACCATTGCTTGCAATGGTGCCATAGCCCATTGGCATGCCTTTGTGGACTTGGCTGCGATGATGGAATTACTGTGTAAATATTTTACTTAGGGTTTTGGCATTCTTGTGCATAATATGTATACTCTGTATTTATGAAAAGGCCATGGTTATTATGCTTACTGTGTACTGTGCTGATTTATTTGTCGTGCTATTTGTTCGTTCTGTGGGTTAACATATGGAATTTTTCCTTTGTTAATGGACTGTGTATAATTGGTTTAATTAGATTTGACTGTAACAATTGACAATGCATGGGTTGATTCCATGCCATGTATGGCATGAGCCCTCCCATGATTTCTGCGATAGCTGAAGATGGTACTTCATTGATTCAAATGTAAGGTGAATTGCGACAGAGCCTTGGGTATAGACCCATGTAGGATTTCGTCATTGTAGGGGAAAGCATTGATAGTGATTTGTTGGGTGTTTATATATATATTGTGTATTTTATTCTTTACAAGTCATGGCTTGGGGATAATGGTGTGCATTTCTTGTTGACAGTCTTACGACCTCTTATGTAATGATTTATTAATTAGTTTTAATAGCCTGTGGTTTTATATAATTTGGCTAAGGCCGTGCCTTACTGCGCAGGGGTAGAGCTTAAGTCTTCACAACTTAGTTGTAGCGTAATGGTTAGTTATTCTAATATTATTGTGGTTATTAATGTAGCTTACATAGGATGTAGGTATAGCGTGGTCGTATTTTAAATGTAAATGAAACCCTCAAGGTTCAACTCTGTTAGTGGTTTGATGTAATGAGTTTGTAAATTGATTTGGATGCGAATTGGGGTTGGAATTCCCACAGGATTTTATTTCTTGTTCGCCTTTGTAATTACTTTGGTTTGTAACTATGATTTTGATATGTTTAAAGCATGAATCGATTCCTATGTAAGATATAGTGTTTAATTCGTTAAATGGAATGTATGTTGAGTTATGTTTTTGGTTAATGTTAAGCATAAATGATATGGTTGTTTGATTTAGGCCTGCAACTTGGGTTTGAATACCCACAGAGGCCGAAGTCATGACCTCTGCTTATAATTACAGAGTTCTTTATAATTTGTTTTTAAATGTTTTACTTGGTGTAAATTATAAGCAATAGTTGTGAGGGTCCTTTAAAATATTTATTCATACGATTATGATATGGTTGTAGTTAGGGTTGTGTATTTTATATATGTGAATGGAGATTATTAAAACTAACAATCAACAACCAGAATCAAGGCAACCAATGAATAAGATCTTGGATCAAATCTAGTCGTAGGCTATAATTAAAATAAATGAATACTATAGTTTTCCAATCAAACACCCTACTATACTACAGTGAATATTTATAAATCCAAGTATGGCAATAAGACCATCGAAGGATGGAAACCATTGCTTACACAAATAATTATCATAAGTATTTATTTATTTATCAAAATCAAATCTACAGGTGTATACACTTAAACAGTAAGAAAATATCTTTAACTCTCTTTTACATGGCAATAAGTCCATCATAGATGGAAATCAAGTATCATTATGTATCGTATTTAGATCTAAAAGGGTTTTAACAAAAAACACATGCAAATACATTTAAAACCAAGGTATCAATTTATAAACAGGGTATTCAAGAATACTTCACAGAGATCACAAAGACCCTATGGGTCCTAATAAGAATTAAAACGTTAAACAATGTCAAATTTTAGAAACATGATTTTGAAACCATGTGGTCGTAAGTCCATTTTGATTGCATCCACATTTAGGTTAAACAAAGAAATGATATTAGCTTATTAAGTTACAAGTGGTGGTTAGTCCATCCGCGATAGATCCCACGAAATCCTTGTTAAACCTCAAAACAAGATACAATGCAAATAAAAACATTGTTGGAGCAGAGAGGCTGTAAATCCCTCTATCAGTTAGGGTTTAAAACCTAAAGATTGAATTTAAAAATATGGTGACTTAAATTGCACAAATTTGGAGCCTGAACTGGAATCATGGCCCCATTTTATCCTCATCCAAGAATCCACCTGCATTACATAAAGTGAAACAGTCAGTAAATGTGGGTAAATGAAAAATGGTGTTGATACAGAGTAAGAGGTCCAATTTTTCCTCACCTTGGTGTCCTAAGACGTAGTCCTGGGAGAAAGCGACCCTGTCGCTATCCTTACCAGTGCTCCAAACCCTGCAACCAACCATTCTAGTTAAAACCATATAAATAAAAAGATTTTAAATAATATACAAACATTGCAATCTTTCTTACCTAGTCAAGTTGTAGAGATGGCCAGGGGTCGTCTCCTCCTCGATGCCCTTAGCCCTCCTCTTCCTGTAAAACAAACGACTCATCATCAGTATTTTTACTTCAAAAGTTCATAAACATTTTAATAAACACCTCGCAAAATTTAAACAATCAATTCTTACCTCGTTAATGGAATATTTGAAGCTTGAGTTGGTGGTTGGGTCTGTTGGAAGCAATATAACATGCTACAGATGTCCGTTGAAACCATGAAAACTGTAGGTACACCTTGGGAAGAAACCAGGAAGAATGCCATTAAAACCATGGGAAATTATTTTCACTAGAAACCCCTTAAAATCACCATTGACAAAGCAGATCCTCGGCTCTCATAATTTACATACCAAACAACCAAAATAATGAAAGGTTCGGACAATCAACAATACATCTATTCAAAACTTTTCAATCATGTTGCACAGGTGGAAATCCAAGATGCACTCTCAGACCAGCAGTAAGAGCCTGGTTTTGTTGTCAACTCGTAGCCAAGGTAGAACATTAAACCCTTAATTCAACCAAAGTACCAATATTTATCACCACCATAACTCATGACCAATAGCATCGTGGCATTCAATCATTATATGTCGGGACAAGGTTAAAACTATGGTAAATACCCCATAACTCTTAACATATAAACATATAAAACATTTCTACAATAAACAACAAATCATTACCTTTATACCAAGACCCAACCATAGTGCAAACCATAGCCATGATGTTATATATTATAAACTTGCAAATCAAAAGTCACATATCCAGGTAGTATTAACATATGTGCATGAGGACCAAGGCTATACCTTGGATCCTTCTTTATGTTTAAACATTGCGCTTAGGACCAAGGTTATACCTTGGGTCCCATAATATTATTACATCAAAATAATATAGGGTCAAGACTATACACATGGTCTCCCCTATATTGTCATTTTCACATAGGGTATCTTCGCAACAAATATTTGAACTTAGCCTTAGGGTTGAGCAATGCTTTAATAGTGAGAACAAGATAAATTAGAACAAAAAAATCACCTATAGGTTTTACGACAACATGTCTATATTTTTCTTAGCAAACATCCACATTGCATAACTTGTCATATAGCAATAAATTTTGTATAAGAAATTGTGCAAAACTATAACAAATGTATTTATAGTATAGCAGCTAAATACATGTAGGAACATGAATCATGTGTCTATAGATATATGTTATATTAAATATTTTTTATGGATTTTTTAGGTACATGGAATCATCTCTTATCTACTCATATTCATATGGTCTAAAACCCCCCCATACTGACTACCGTGAGGTGACTATTGTAAGTTCAAGAAGTATGTTCATTTCCTTAGGAAATATTCCCACTGTCATTCTTGGACATTACGTTCCCAATATTTATGCTTGTTCTTTCAATTTGAACTTGCACCGGGGATCTAGGACGATCATGCTTCTACTATGTGACTTGCTCCTTTTTTTATCAAAAAATTAAAGACAGCATCAGAACGGTAACAAAGAATGATTCATGGAAGTCACTATAAAATATTTTCTAGATTTCCTCGAGCAATGTCTTTTCCGCAATCACTTGTTCTTCATAATAGTAATCACATGTTTTGTCAAACCACTCATATAGGTTTTTTTGAGCCCCATTATTGAGTGTATGCATCAACTAATTGTTACACCTGATTTTACCACACATGGTTGATCACATATTTATGTCCTTCCATGTCCCTCTGCAAACTCTTTAGACCCCATGGACTTGTATTATCCTTTGATGTTCCAAGATAATCCCTTAAAAACCCCTATTTATTGTTGTACGTGACTTTTAACCTCATACTCATGTGTACACGCGACTTTTGACCTCAAACCCACATACATCGGGATGTGTGCATAAATCCAAATAGTTTTGGATTTTTCCTCATATGAGTCCAAACCAATTGACTCTTGGCCTTCCAAATTCCTTGAGAACGCTCGGATTTGACCCTCCATTACCCTTTTGGAGTGTTATATAAGGAACCCCTTGGATACATTGAAGAGGAGGAATTGAAGAGCAAAGAAACTATAGTCTATTGTTTCCTCAGTTTTCTTATACTTGATTCTTCATCCCTTTGTCCCTTTGGAGCACTTTGTGTTCTTCCCAAGATTGCCTTTGTCTTGTGAGCTTGCTATCGAGAGATGGAGGATTGTGGCGGTGGAGGCCTCAGTTTCTTTGTTTTGTAGACGTGCCAACAGAGGTTGTCACTTTTGTAATCTCTGATTTTATTAATAAAAATATATTTTCCTCTCCAATTAATGTGCATTTGAATATGAATATTATATCCATGGACATGTTTAATTTCTTATACATTATTGAATATATATGCTAGAGTAGGTCTAACACATTATTATAGAGCATGCTTGTCTTGTTTGTTGTTGTTGAGAGCGAATTGCTAATGCAAGCGTGAATTGAAAAGGCTCAACGGGGATCTACTTCAACCGTTTGGAACAAGTTACGATTCGATATCCCTTAGTGTTAGATGTTTGGTTTCTCTTGCATATTGGGAAAGATTGATTTCTGGTGTCTAGTTGCCTGTTGTGGTACACCCCAAGCCATAGGAAGTTTCTCTCTGTAACAAAATTGGAGACTCCATTGGGGAAGTTCCTTGTTTTTGTTTGGGGTTGGGGGGACAATGTGCTTGATCTTATTGACTTGCCCTTTGTTTATCCCTATTTCTGTGTCACATTTTATAGTATGTTCATACATTGACACTCCCCTTGAGTGGTTTGACCCTTCCTATTTTTTACCACTTTCTTCTCTGTATACGCGGGTTTTTGGCTAAAAGTCATGTACATTCATGGGTTTTGGGCCAAAAGTCGTGCATACATGTAGGGTTTTGGCCAAAATCCTTGTATACATGTAGGTTTTTGGCAAAAATTTGCATACATGCATTGTTTTTCTCTATACAGTCGCGTACATCCTCCCTTTTGGTTGAGTTTGATGTTGTGGGAAGTTGTTGGGTGGGTTGTGAGTGTGGCTGGGTCTTCCTGGGTTCTAATGTTGTCTGTTGACTGCTTCTGTTGTGACCAGAAACCGCTTTTTTCATTGATTTTTCTTTGAAATAGTTCTATACATTTATCTTTTTTATTTTTCCATTAGTGCATTACTCTTTTTGTCTCAGTGTCTTGCTGGGCTTGTGTTTTTTACTTGCTACAAAGACTGAGAGTTTTAAATTATGTTTATTGAATTTTATTTCTTTTATACTGAAATACAAAATAGTTGCATTCTTACTTGCATCTCACATATGTATTTGAGGAGGTACTTGCATTGGATTGCTCGTATGAGAGTTGTGTTTAGGCTTTCATATAGGAAGGATTGCATTGACATTGAAGGAATATATATTTATGCATCTCATGTAGTGGCATACCTTGTTTTTCATTCTACAAAATTGCACTTGGCATTGTTTGTTAGGTGTGCACATTTATTTCACTGTTGAGTCATAATATCATTAGTTGCATGACCATTTCCCTTTGAGTAATCACAGCCAATTAAAATCAATGCTTAATAAAATGAATTACACTCTTTTTTTTTTTAGGGTGCATCAACAAGATTAGGTTTTAGAGTCTTGGAATAGTTCGTTGTGAGTTAATTCTCCAAGACCACTAAAAAAAACAAGTAGGTGTCTGTCCAGGTGAGAGAATGAAATCCTTGATATAATTAGTGTTTCTCAGGAGGCTCCTCTTACACAGGAGTTAAGCACGAGGAAACGCACACGATTATGATTGGGATATCCCTTGATCAATTTTGTGAGCATTGGCTATATTTCCAGGATCGTATTCGTAGTTGGAGGCTCTTTCAAGAGTTTCGAGCTTTGATACCCTACCCATACAATTGATCTCTCCTGTGACTGTCTTCCTGAGCATTGGTTATATTGGGGTGACCTTAGTTTCTTTACCTAGGTATCGCATGAGGTACTTGCAGAGGTTATTCTGTGAGTGTCTTGGCCAGGTAAGGGTCGGAAATCATAGTCACTTTACGCATTGAAGCTGATGGCCACTATAATTGGTTACGTACCTCTGGTTGTACTATATGGGAGTTTCAAGCCTAGGCGAGACACACCTACTGCATTCAGGAGCTCACATATCCTCCCCTTAGTTTACTTGTATTTTGGTTGTAGATTCTCTTAGGAGTGTTCTCTTTTTATGCTAGTGGGATTTTGGGATCATTTTTTCTTGAGTATATTTGTGTTCTCTTGAGTTCAGATCCTTTTTTCTTTGGCATGCCTGGTATCTTGTCACCCGTCCTTAGTCCTAGTACGGACCCTGGTGTCAAACTTGGGGGAATCACAGCCCCTTACCGTGCTCATGGATTTGGGAATGGTCATATTCCATCCTCTACTCCATTTGTGGAGGATTTTTATTCCCTTTGCTCGATCTTTACACCAGTGGTCACCCTCATGGGGGTGGTAGTGGATACATGAACGTTGGTTCTACACCTTGCATTGATTTTTATGTCCCATCATCCACCACATTGTTCCCTTTGAATGTGTTGTCATGATAAATCCTCCCTATATCCTATAGTTTGGACTCTTTACTGACTTTTTCTAGTGGTTTTGGAAGTCTAATATTGTTGTCATGTAGGGTCCATGTTTTGTACACTCTCTCCGAGGCTTTGAGCCATTCATGACCATTTTAGGTATCATGTCTGAACTGGCATATAGGTTAGGATTTCACATCTGCTTGCATTTTTCATGACCTTATGACCATTTCATCTTAACCTTAGGTACAAACCCATTCCATGATGTCACGGAACCTTCATGCTACTGTTAGAAGTGGTATTTTGTGAATGGTTGAGCCTTCCTATACATGGGCACCCTAGTTAGATCCTTTTTTCATTTGGTGTCCATGTTGAGTTGCCTCCTTTAGGTTCTGGGAGTCCATTTTTAGTCCTACCATGTCTTTGAGAAAGAGCTTCATACTCCTCTTGAACTTTATGCTGGCCATTTCTCTCGGGACTCCCTTGTATATGTCAAGTTGTAATTGCATTTTCATGAGTTTTGCTTGCCTTCTTGAGCTTTATGTCAGCTCCCTGACTTTGATTTATCAGCCACATAGCCCGAGCTTATCTAATGTCTAGCCAAGAAAATCCTTTTTATATATCCTTTGCAGCTTGATCACCCCTTTATTGGGAGGATACCTTCCCCTAAGTGTTGTTATCCTGCATATGTTTCCTTGCATTGAGCATAGGCATGTTCCACTACTTCGAACTAGTTTTCTTGACCCCTGACACTCATCTCCTCCTAGATTTGTATTATAAAGCACTTTTATTTTTTTCAATCTATTTGAAATATCTGAAAAAGTCCAAAAAATAAATAAAAAAACCAAAAATTCGGACAAGAAAATATGTTATCTTTGGCAGCAGTCGAGCCGTGTCTCCTTTGAATAGAGCATTGCATATCACATATATTATTTGGGTTATTATTTTGACTTTAGGAGCTGTACTCGTTACTCTGATTTTATCTCCACCTACTAGTTAAGCTTCTAGTCCCTATGGAGCCTCTGTTGATGCCTCATGCATCACAGAGATTTCCCAGTTTGCATATCAAGTCCATGCTGCCTACCTTCAGTCACCATTTGTCATTATGCTCTTGTTTGAAGGAATTTGAAGCCTGAGTCGGCCATTCCTCAGTTATCTTGACTTTGCACAGCCATTCCCGGTACTGTTACTGGTTCGTGCACATCTTGTTCGAGTCCTTCCACATTATACAGCGTTGATGAGTACCTCATGTTGGTTGATGGGGGATGCCTTAATGCCCTCCTTCCAGCAAATTCCATTCCATAGGCATAATATAATTTATTCTAGAATAGGAGTCTAGATTCCTTTGAGTGCCTTGAGACTTACAGTCATTAGTGGTAGGTTCTCTCACCATCGATAGTTTTGGGAATACATCAATGTCTCGGATTGATGGATTCTTCCAAGTGTTCAACCTCAACACATATATTCACACTTGTTAGATTGCACTCAGTACCTTGATTCCCATTTTCATTATCGATGGGTGATCTCACGTCTATTAACGGTATACATCAATGATCGGTAATCAGATGATGGACTACTATGTTCGACCTCGACACATCTATTCACATAGTAGGACATGTACTCGTAGTGTTTCATGTAAAAGACCTTCCATCTTGGTGGCATTCCATATATGCTACCTCCTTGATCACCCTAGTGCTCATGAGATTTCATCTCCCGTGATTTGATTCCTGTGTATATCAAACATCTTCTGCTACTATGGAGATCTTGATCCATTGTATATATTCATCCATTATGGAGAGCTCGATCCATTGTATATCTTTATCCACTTTGGAGATTCTGATCTATTGTATATTGTACGTGGCAATGACCACACATGACACATTTTATATCATACCTATTTATGACCATTGTACTCTTATGTATCCAAGACTTCTCCATGTATTTACATTCACATGCAGATATTTATCATTGTATTGTGCTGATGAGTGGATGGTTCTTCCACCTAGGTCTTCATTATTCAACTTTTGGGATGGATTTGACAATGTATTTCAGCCATCATGTTACCCCTCTGACCTCACACATTAAGGGGCATCTGTTACATCTGATTTTACCACACGTGGTTGATCACATATTTATGGCCTTCCCTGTCCCTCTACGGACTCTTTAGACCCCATGGACTTGTATTATCCTTTGATGTTCTAATATCATCCCTTAAAAACCCTTGTTTATTGATGTACACGAATTTTAACCTCATACTCACGTGTACACGCAACTTTTGACCTCAAGCCCATGTACATCGAGATGTGTGCATAAATCTAAATAGTTTTGGATTTTTCCTCATATGAATCTGAACCACTTGACTCTTGGCCTTCCAAATGCCTTGAGAATGCTCGGATTCGACCCTCCATTACCCTTTTGGAGTGCTATATAAGGAACCCCTTGGATACATTGAAGAGGAGGAATTGAAGAGCAAAGAAACTATAGCCCATTGTTGCCTCAGTTTGCTTATACTTGAGTCTGCATCCCTTTGTCCCTTTGAATTACTTTTTGTTCTTCCCAGTATTTCCTTTGTCTTGTGATCTTGCTATTGAGAGATTGAGGATTGAGGTGGTGGAGGCCCAGGTGGAGGACTCGGTTTCTCCAGTTCGTAGACATGCCGACAGAGGTTGTCACTTTTGTAATATCTAATTTTATTAATAGAAATATATTTTCCTACCCAATTAATGTGCATTTGAATATGAATATTGTATCCATGGACATGTTTAATTGCTTATACATTATTGAATATATATGTTAGAGTATTTCTAACACATTATCATATAGCATTATTTTCTTGTTTGTTGTTGTTGAGAGCGAATTTCTAATGCAAGCGTTAATTGGAAAATATCAACGGGGATCTACTTCAGCCGTCTGGAACAAGGTA
The DNA here is from genome assembly GCA_001517045.1 of Pseudotsuga menziesii. NCBI lineage: Eukaryota > Viridiplantae > Streptophyta > Pinopsida > Pinales > Pinaceae > Pseudotsuga > Pseudotsuga menziesii. Next base: position 248,477 of record LPNX010441840.1, read on the forward strand.
CGATTCAATAATCCTTAGTGTTAAATGTTTGGTTTCTCTTGCATATTGGGAAAGATTGATTTCTAGTGTCTAGTTGTTTGTTGTGATACACCCCAAGCCATAGGAATTTTCTCTCTGTAACACTAATTTTCATTGTTGGGGTTGATTCTACTCGTTAATTTGATTAATCAGTTTCTTCAATTCATGGAGAATGACTTTCATAAAATTTTCATGTGTCTCGTTGAATATTTTTTCTCTATATTTTGCTAATGTTAACTTGTTTATTCTAACATAGTTTTGAATATATTTCATTATCTTTTTGTTCCACCACTCTATAAGTTGTTTATTGCTAACCATTTATGTGGATCATATTTGATCCCTAATAGTACTACCTACAAAAAAACCAATGTTGTAATCTATGAGATTACATGAAGTTACCAACAGTGTTTAACTTATAAAAGTGTGTAGATAAGACAATCACATACAATTAGGAAGGAAGAAAAAATAAGTAATGGAGATAACAACAACAAGTTTTTATTAACAGATAACCAAATAGTAAAAAGATGGTGTCTTCATTATGTCCCATCGGCCTTATGTATACAAGTTACATTCTATTATTCTGATACACATTGTTAATTTTCTAGTCGGTTATCTAACTGACAGGGCCAAATACCCGACGGGTTGGTTGAGAGGACCTAGTCATCTGGTCGACTAGGCTCCTCCAACACATCAATGTAAATGTTGAAAAGGGTGGGGGAGATGGGAAATCCTTTCTTAACTCCGATATTACAACATATATACATCGATCAACCTTCGGTGTTCTTAAACTTGACAATGGCCTTTTTCATAAATCCTTATTGTTTCAAGTCTCAACTCAAAAGGAACCTGAAGCTCCTCTAACCTCCTCCAAAGATTATTTCTAGGTACCGTATCAAAGGTTTTTCTAAAGACCACAAATCAACAAAACAAAACAAACTTATCATTACGGCATTCCTTCGCAATGACTCTAAGTGTAACAAGATGGTATGTAGTTGGATGATGTCTTCTAAAATTGGCTTAGCCTTTAGCTTGCTTACTTTCTATTTCTATCCATTCGCTAATCCTTTTTTCTAAGATAATATCGTAAAACTTAGCTAAAGGATGGCTAATCATAATGGTATGACAATTAGAAGGCTTATTTTTATCACCACTTTTGAAGATAGGAATATCAAGGCTCTAAATCCAAGGTGTAGGGAAACCTTGCTTGACCACTAGATTGAAGAGTTTGTGGATGTGCGGGATGAGGACAATATCTCCAATTTTTAAGATTTATGCTTGGTAACCTTCAATTTCTTTGGTTTTTCCATTAGCTAGGCATGTAACCCCAAAAATTTATGTCATCTAACAAGAAAAATCCTTTAGTTGTAAGAAGGGTTGAATGTTGTTTTTTATACATGGGGATTTGTAAAGTTTTCTAAAATAGGAATTCAATTCTTGGAGAGCAATCATATTATCTTCTTTTCTTTTGTGCATTAGAATTTTCCTCTGTAATTTCTTAGGAGCCACCTTAGAGAGTTATAGAATATTTTCATCCATTTTATTTAGATAGTATGATTTTTTAATTCTACTCAAGACTTTGTATTGATTTATCTTGTCTAGTGCAATAGCTTGTTTAATTACTTCATTGCTATATTAAAATATGAATTATAAATATTAAAATAGAAAATATTTAAGAAGAACTATATAGAAATTTATTAAAACCTAAAAGGACAAAATATTTATTAAAGAAACCATAAATATTTACCCTTATTAATAATTTGTAAACAAGTGATAATAATTTGTAAACCAATGATAATAATTTTGTTGGTCGCTATGGGAAGACCCGGGTTTACTGTAATGTACCAACAACACCCCTAGCTCACTGGCCCTTTCGGCAACAGACCGCAGAGTGGCCTGAAGTCTCACCCGAAGTGATTCTAATGGGTTGGCCAAAGACTCAAGTGTCTTCGACCAGGTTCTGTAGCATCCTGTGTGTGTCTCGCAGCTCTTCTTAACCCGCGAGGTCTCTCTCCGCGATGCGCAGTTTCCTCTTACTCATGATAACTCTAGCCCTTACGCTCGATCCTTAACCTACGGTATCATGCACCATAGCTCCTCTGATGGTGCGATATCGCCTCCCTGCGATATCCTACCGCCGCGGCTCAGCGTACTTAGCGTTACTTGTGTTTGACTTACAGGACTCAACATACAAGGCTGCTTTACACTGCGACTCTTAACTGTCTTGAGTGAAACATAGACAAACTCTTATACAGAATACTTAAAGACTTCAACCTGCATTTATCCTCCTATAATGCTGAGAACTGAATAACACATACATACATTTAACTGTAAGCAAAGTTCATGCAATGAGTGACAGATACAACAAGTAAACACAATCACATGAATCAATCACATAACACTCTGGTTTAACGTGGTTCACTTCCAGGGTAGAAGCTACGTCCACAGAAATGTGTTTTATTATATCTTGAGAGAGTACACAGTTCTGCTGCAACCTGTGTGCAGCTAGAGATCTTCTGGGTAACTCCGCACTCACTGCCTGGAGCCCTTCTCTCCTAGATCTCTTCTCTATCTCTATATTGCCTTATTACAATATTATCTCTCTCTCTTTTTCAATCCCTACAGATTGTTACATACATGCTCTATGAGCTAGCTACTGGTTACAGTAAGATAACTACTGCTAATAACAGAACCATAGCTTAGCTTCTATCTTTCAACTATCTAAGTGTCTACTCGTCTAACTACCCAACCCTTTTACAATACAAAATACATTCCTTTATAGATGGCCCGAAGGTCTCGCCATTACAACACTGTGGGCCTGTCCCAAAAGTAACCCAAAAACCCTAACTAGTGACAGTCGGCATATCTGTATTTGGGGTAGCCGCTTTCCATCACACCACAGCTCTCTGCAGTCTTCCATGCTTCCCGGCGCTGACCATGGGTACTGTGCACCGCTTCCCTTTTCTGTCCTTTGCCTTCAATACCTTGGCCTCGTTGCTCCTTTTCCTTTATGAGGGTAGCTGAGCCCTCCTGTCTTCCACCGCTGCCTTCAATGCAATGGGTGAGCTCTCTCCTCTCGGCCGCTTAGGTACTGTCGTCTTCTTTGACTTCATAGTTTCCATCTCTGCTCTACAGCTAGAAACATGCTATGGCATCGTATCTTTACCTTATCTCTTCATCTTCACCAAATTGTCTATCCGCCAAAATGGCAGCTTTTCCTGTAGCTGCTAGGCCCTACTCCAACAGTCCCCTAACACTTACTTGTGGCTCGTCCCCGAGCCACTACCAGCGGGCTTCTCCTACTGTAGCTTCTCCTTGGCTTCTTGTGAAGTCTTTGTAAGTTTCTGCCGAAGTCTTGTGACTTCATTTTCCATAGTTTCTGTAACTTAGTTCGTTGGGATCTCTTATCTTTCCTTCCCTCATTGTCATGCTCTCGCTCTCATCGCTTGTGAGACCTGAAGGATATTAAGCTTTTGAGAAGCCTTCCACAGATATCCTTTCCTCTTTATCTGGTTTAGAAATTTTATCACAAGGAAAATATGTATCTTCCATCCTTCTCAAATATTTCATTCAGTCTGGATCCTTTCATACCAACTATACAGGCCTTGAATTCCATTCCGAGAACCTTCGTTCCTTTCCTTTTTCCTTTTGTTTTTCTGCATCTCGGATGCCTGTTTCTTGGTCCTTTTTTCTTTCCGTGAGATCTTCTTGGAAACTCCACACGCACAGCCATTCGAGTTGGTCTTCTCTTTCTGTTTCTCACTTTTACTTTCCTCCTTTTCCTTTTTCACTGTTCGAGGCTGGACTCGTCTACTATCTGAGCTTGACTCCTCATCCTTGGTAGTTGTCTGGCCTGTGATGAACCTGGTTTCATACTCTTGGGTGGTGTCGCCATAGCGGACACAAGGCCTCCATGCTCAAACCTTTCCAAAATGTCTTCTATAGGTTCTTCCTCGGACAGAACCCACTCGGTGCAATACTTTGGATTGGCAATGGCTGCGAAATAGGGAAATCACAGCACTCTGTAACGAAATTAGCTTTGCACAGGGAACACTTAAGAACTTACTCTCTAGCTCTCGGCTCTTTGCAAAAGTAACCATTTTGAATGAATGATCTCTACTTTTATGTTAAAGGCTATAATCCCGGACACAACGATCATCTAGGCTGAACCCGTTGGTGGTATTAATGCATGGACGAGACCACACCCGTCGTTTCGATCCTCATTAAATGCTGAAATCTGATCAAATTTCCCTCGAACCCTGTGTACAGGCACTGGTCTCGTCAAAGATTTACTAAATCTGGAAAATTTAATATGCTGTTGCCAAATCTACGGTAAGGTATACCGGTCATTTCTTCATTAACTGCCTGTCAGAAGGCGACTTGACTGGCCCTCCATCGTTTTTCAAAACTAGATACGTGGCACGGGGAATCATCGCCTTACCGCGATGTCACACTGCCTTACCTGTGGAAAACAAACTTTAAACAGTTTTTTTTTTTTTTTTTTTTTTGCTCGCAAGCCGCTTAATGTCTTGTGCAAAATGAATCGTTCTTATGCGATTCCTTATACTTAGAATACCTGCCGGTGTAGATTAATTCCCGGTGCGATGCCTCCTTTCAACTACACTGGACATCTGCACCCTCATAACTGTTTGAGTTAAGGCTGGGGTATGGAGTGGCTAGCACTGTAAAGCTTAATCCTACTGCCATTAATGAAAGTGGGAAGAAGCTCCCCGTTCAGTTTGCTAAGCTGAACGGCTCCTCCATCTGTAACTTGTTGAATCTGGTATGGTCCCAACCAATGCATCTTGAATTTCCCTGGAAACTTCACAAACTTACTGTCATAGAGGAGGACTAGGTCTCCTATCTGAAAAATCTTGTTCTTGACATGCCTGTCATGCCAAGCTTTCTCTTGTGCCTTCTGCACTTTCTGATGGAATCCTGCAATGAACATGTCTTCCTCTAAGACGAGCAGCTGTGCTAGCCTTTCATTTGTGGTATCTGTGTCTGTCATCCCGGTGATCTGAGTAATTCTTAGACTGGGAAGAATATACTCCATAGGCATAACAGCCTCTTGTCCATACACCAAGCTGAAAGGTGTATGTCCTGTAAGTTTCTTACATGTCGTTCTATAAGCCCACAACACAGCATTAACCTTGAGGTCCCAATCATTTCTTTGGCTGTTGTAGATCTTAGTAAGAGCATTTTCTAGAATCTTGTTAAAGGCCTCCACCGTACCATTAGATTGTGGGTGGTAGGGGGTGCTCTTATGGTGCTGTATCTGGAATTCCTCCGTCAAGGCCTCATTGGTGTGGTTCAAGAAGTGTGTGCCTTGATCGCTCATCAAAATTACTGGGCATCCAAATCTACTGATAATGTTCTCAAAGAGGAACTGTGCAGCTGTAGCAGCATCACAATTCCTTACTGGTTTAACCTCTGCCCATCTGGTGAGGTATTCTATTCCTGTGATGATGTATCTCACACCAGTTCATTTTCCTGGTGGGTTGATGGGACCCACAAAGTCTATAGCCCACTTGTCAAATGCGCGCAGCGTAATCTATGGTCGCAGCGGCATTTCATCTCTCCGCGAAGGTTTTCCTACCCTCTGGAAGATATCGCAGCATCTGCAAAATTCTTTAGTGTCCTTATGTAAATTAGGCCACCATAATCCTGCGGTCAGGATTTTCTGCGCAGTCGGCTTTCCTGCGAAATGACCTCCTGCGGTACCGGAATGTGCTTCTCTGATAATGGCCTCTTTTTCATGCGGCATCACACATCTGGGAAGGACTTCATCTGGACCTAACTTGTATAACTGTCCTGCGATCAGGGTGAAGTCTGCTGCTTTAACAACCAACTGCCTCTTTTGATGCTTGGTAAACTCATCAGGTTCCCATCCTATAGTGAGAAAGTGAATAATATCAGCATAGTACTCGTCTACGATCTGAATAGAAAACAACTGCGCATCTGGCAAATTGTCCTCTAGATTACTTGGCTCTTCTCCTGAGTCTATCCATGACAAATGATCAGGTCCGGCATTCAATATTCCTGGTTTCATGATGATTTCAAAATCGTACTCCTGAAAGAGGAGTAACCATCGGCAGATTCTTCCCCCTAACACTAGCTTATTGACCAGATACTTCAATGCAGAATGGTCAGTAAACATCTTGAACGAGGAACCCAACATGTAGTGCCTGAACTTTTGTAGCACGTACACCATAGCTAAGCCTTCTCTTTTCGTAGTGGTGTGGTTCTTTTCTGCGGTGGATAGTTTTCTGCTTGAGTATGAAATAGGGTGATTGATACCTCCTTCTCCTGGCTGGGTTAAGACAATCCCCAGTGCGATGCCAGATGCATCCACATGTACATGAAATGGCTTAGTCCAGTCTGGAAATACTAATATGGGTGCTGTAACCATCTTCTCTTTAAGTGTGTCTAGACTCTGCTGACATTCCTCATTCCATAGGAATTTTACATCTTTCTTTAACAGTTTTTCCATCGGTGATGTAATCTTTGTGTATCCCTTGATGAATTTTTTGTAGTACCCGGTATGACCAAGTACTGTCCTCAATTGTTTGACTGAGTTGGGTGCTAGAAGATTTATAATGATGGCAATATTTGCGGGATCTACCATCAAGCCTTGTCTGCAAACAATGTGACCCAACAAAATACCGAATGGTGCACAGAATATACATTTTTTCAAGTTTAGAGAAATCTGGTACTGCCTGCATTTCTCTAACATCAGTCTTAAATATCCTATGTGCTTGTCAATTAATCCAAATACAGTCCAATCATCAAAATAAACTTCTAATAATTTATGGATGTATTCTTTAAATACAGCAACTACTACTCTAGAAAAGATAGCTGGTGCATTCTTAAGACCAAAGGGCATTACCATATAATGGAATGAGCCCCATTCTATTGCGAAAGTGGTCTTATGTCGATCTTCTGGGTGGATTTTGATCTGGTGATAGCCTGAAAAGCCATCAATGAAGGAGTAGGCCTCCTGTCCTCCCACATTGTCTAGCACTTCATCAGTGAAAGGTGTCGGAAATGGATCATGAAGCGATGCATCGTTGAGTTTACGCAAGTTGACACAGATCCTGATGTCTCCTTTGGTTTTCTTTTCTTGCACGACCATGGGACTAACCCATTCGCTTTCTTCCACTGGATCGATGATGCCTACCGCTAGCATCTTATCGATCTCATCCTTAACTTTTTCTTTATAGCGCGGATTTAATCTATATGGATGTTGCTTAACTGGTCTAGCATCCTCTTTCAATGGTATCCTCATTACTCCTAGGTCTCCGACTATTCCCTTCATCTCTGTGAACTTGGTGGGAAATAGGTCCTGATAGTCATGTAACAAGTCTGCAATCTGTCTGACTGTTTCATCGTTCCAATAGTCTCCAATAGAGGCAAACTTTGGTTCTGTGTTTGTGCCAATATTGATCTGTTTAATCTTGATCAGCTCTGGATTGCTGGAATCTGTAGCTTCAGCCCATCAACATCGCGAGTCCCCTCTGACTCTGGAATGTTGATGTTGCGAGGATCCTCATACTCCTCCTCTGGTTCTGATACAAAGTTATAACACTCTAGCACCTCTTCTAACTAGATGGCCCACTCAGGTTGAGCTGACACAGATAGGGTACAATCCTCAAATATCTTAATCTTTATTACATCTAGGGCCTGATTAATGCTTGGATACTCATATTCAAAAGCGAAGGTGAGTAGAAAGCTATCTATCATAAGTGACCATGTAGTCATTCCCTTGCGCAGTTCAGTCTTTGTGTACCAGTTCTTTGGAATTTGATCTAAAGTGTGAATGAATCAGTGAACCCATTCATCCTCGGGAATGTCCAACCAATTCCGTTCACACGTCTGAATATGTGACCTGGGGTCACTTTCTCCTGTGTATTTCTGCTAGACATACTCTCTGTCGGTAGAGAATCTGATTGCCATCAATCTCTTAAGATCATCCCATGATGTGATATTCTCTTTATGTGCATACCACCATCTTGCAGGTGTGGCTCATACTGCAAGGTCCATAGCTGCGATCCTCTGCTCGTGAGGAATTTGTTGTTCAAACTGCATGAGAAATTCCTGGATATCTGTTAGACCATGAAATGATGGAATCTTGTTGATCTCTACGCCAATCCATCGTAGTGACTTAGTCATGTACGCACATCTGCGCGTTGAGACTTTGTAAAGTCGGTTCTGCCAATTCTCTAGACCAACATCCGAATCTGATGCACATGAGTTGTCGCATCGCCAACTAATGTTCCCTTCTGCGGTTGGATTGATGTAGTCGCTCTAGTTCACAGTCATCTGATAGAGACTCTCCATGTTATGTGCCTCTTCCTCTGCTCGGATAGGTTCAATGTATCTAGGACCCTAAAGAGGATCTAACAGTGCGATGACCCAGATCTGCGTGTCCTCAAAGGTCATTTGTCTTCTCTTTAAGTCGATAACGGCCATGTTATCGATCGCCCAATCAATTCCTAGTAATGATGGATATGGTCTACTATCGCCAATAATTTATATAACTTCAAAGTCCACAGAGCTGCAAACTCCATCAATGTCAATTGGCACCTGCGGTAATCGACCAAGGGGTGATACCCACTGTTGATTAGCTAATCTCAGATGGATAGGCAATCTAACTAACTTAGGGCTACCCATCTGTTCCCATGTCTGCTTAGTCAAAACATTTACCTCTGATCCTAGATCTAGGATCACCTCATCCATTTCAAATTCTCCAACCTGTGCTGTGAATCGCATCTCTCTTCATGTTCTTGTATGTCCCATAATATTATGAACAGCACGATGTGCACTGCTCACGGAAGAATATGGCTGACACTGATCTATGATGCGCTGAATTTCTCTGATAGCTTACTCATTTCGTATGAGTTTTAAACAACTCCGTAGGAAGGATTGTACACTTCCTGCCAACTCGTTCTCGTTGCAAGCGCCCGATGTGGTAGCCTGTGATATCTGTACAGGGCTAACGCCACAAGGTGCTTGCTGCGGTACACCCCTAAATGGTGGTACCTGCGATCCTGATTGCATAGGGTCATCAAAAAATATCTTAGCTTCCTGAAATGTCTGTTTATTCTTCTATAGGTCAAGTGGTGTTGCTTTGTTAGGATCTTTGCGCACCCACTCCTGACCTATGTTCTTTTCAATATCCTGCGATGTCCCATTGGTGGAAGCACCGCTGCGAGTCACAATTTTGAGTCTTGGTTCTGGTTCTTCCTGCTCAGTAGCAATAATCTGGATGTTCTGGTGTACTGCTGGCTTAGGTTCTCTGATCTTAGCTATCAAGGTAGGACATTCTTCTATAGCGTGATCGTAAGATTTGCAATAGTTACATGTGGTGGTGGGGCTCTGACAGTCCCTAGCATAATGTCCTAGAACTCCACAGTTGTAACAAGTGATTGGTCCTCGACCACAGCCAAATCCTTCTCCATGGCCAAAGCCTCCTCCACGTCCTCGTCCTCTGAATCCTCCTCCACGGCCAACATGAGCCAGATCATGCTGTGGTCCTACTGCTGGACCCTGTGTTTCTGATTGGACTCTGTACAAGTCTTGCTTGCTCCTGACCATGAGATCATAGGCTCGGCAATCATGTTCATCATGGCCTACGGACTTAAAAAAGACACAGTATAAGTTCTTAGGTGTCTGCACGTACTTCTGAAGTAGAGGGCATTGCTGAGGTAGGTGTCCTCTTGTCTTGCATATTTCACACCATGGCCCATGGGTCTGTGGTAAGGGGTTAGGAGCCCCGGTTGCTATATATTCTACAAAGACTGGACAGTTGTCTTTAGTATGGCCTTGTGCTTTACACTTTATACACCATATGTCTTGTGCAACCTCTTTCCCTTTTCTAATCTCATGCATTTGTAACGTGAGATTTGCTAACTAGTTTTGCAGGTTTGTCATACCTGTACTAGTCTCAGCTAGAGGTGATGCCTCTAGTTTCATTTCCATCTCCAATGCTTCATCCCGCGTATGGAGTCTCTGCTACATTAATGGTAGTTTGATGTGAGGGAGCAGGGCTGCAATAAACCATTCCTTATGCTGCTCCGGTGCAAAATCAAAGCTGAGTTGGTCTATAAGGGCTTTGAATTTCTGATCGAAGTCCCACACTGACTCTGTAGGTAACTGTTTGATGTCTTTGAGCTCTGTAATGCACTGTGACTCAGACTTAGGTTTCTTAAAAATTTTAATCATGGTGGTCCTGACCTGGACAAGTGTTCTGGGTACCGCTGAGTTATACTTCATATACCATGTTAAGGCTCATTCTCTTAGTGTGGTGACCAACTGTACAAGTTTAATATTATCATCATGGATTGCTTTAATGGTCCACACGGCTTCACATAGAAACCAGTGCTGCTCTGGGTCCTCTACCCCTATACCCTTAAAGATAGGTAGCTTCATATCATCCCCCATTCTATTTCTATGTGGTGGATGTTGATTTGTTGTGTTACTACCACTCGGTGGTGTAGGTGGAGGTGATGTAGCGGTAGTATGTACTGTCTGGGAGCTACTAGATGAAGTTCCTACGGGATTGTTCTGAGTCCCGATCTGTTTCTGTGGGGTATAAGGGTGGTAAGGGATACCTCCTTATGTTCTGTCTGTATGGCTATGACTCTGTTGTCTAGTACTATCTGAACTGTCTTCAAATATGGGAGATCTGAAATCTACTTTGTATTTCTTTCCACTACGTGTACGTCCAATGTCATCGAAATCACTCTCAAACTCTTGTGACATTACAGTTTGTTAACTTATTGATCTGAAACCATATCCATTACTCCTTTTTCATGTAATAAAATCTTAATGGACAAGTTTAAATATTTTAGGTACTTACCGTGATATCCTTTGAAGAAGTACCGCTCAGCCTCACTGAAGCTTTTTCTCTGTTCAACTACAAACTCTGTGACAAAGCCTTCTAGCACACTCGCAAGCCAGAAGTCTACTGTCCTCGTAATGGGATTATCAAGGTTTTTCACGGTCTGAATCAGCTCTGGTGTCCAGACAATGTTTCTTTTCTTCTTGAATATGTTCTTATCAGTCAACTTTGATAACCAGTCATAAAGCTCATTTCCATAGGTCGCAAAAAATATCGTATGCAGGTCTGTAAAGATATGTTTTTGTAACCAGTCCTCTGTACTCAGTATAGGACTCTTGTTCTCATGTTCAGCAAACTCTTTCTCCTTAGACCCAACCCACTGGTTGAGTTCGTCTCTAGTAGGATGCCAACAGAACATCAGTGCTCAGTTTGTTCAAAACCGGCAACGGAACCATTTGTTGGTCGCTATGGGCAAACCCGGGTTTACTGTAATGTACCAACAACACCCCTAGCTCACTGGCCCTTTCGGCAACAGACCACGGAGTGGCCTGAAGTCTCACCTGAAGTGATTCTAATGGGTTGTCCAAAGACTCAAGTGTCTTCAACCAGGTTCTGTAGCATCCTGTGTGTGTCTCGCAGCTCTTCTTAACCCATGAGGTCTCTCTCTGCGATGCGTAGTTTCCTCTTACTCGCGATAACTCTAGCCCTTATCGCATCACCGCATCCTAGCCAACACGTAACTCTCTCCTATGCTCGATCCTTAACCTGCGGTATCACGCACCACAGCTCCTCTGATGGTGCGATATTGCCTCCTTGCAATATCCTACCGCTGCGACTCAGCGTACTTAGCGTTACTTGTGTTCGACTTACAGAACTCAACATACAAGGCTGCTTTACACTGCGACTCTTAACTGTCTTGAGTGAAACATATAAAAACTCTTATACAGAATACTTAAATACTTCAACCTGCATTTATCCTCCTATAATGCTGAGAACTGAATAACACATACATACATTTAACTGTAAGCAAAGTTCATGCAATGAGTGACAGATACAACAAGTAAACACAATCACATGAATCAATCACATAACACTCTGGTTTAACGTGGTTCACTTCCAGGGTAGAAGCTACATCCACAGAACTGTGTTTTATTATATCTTGAGAGAGTACACAATTCTGCTGCAACCTGTGTGCAGCTAGAGATCTTCTGGGTAACTCCGCACTCACTGCCTAGAGCCCTTCTCTCCTAGATCTCTTCTCTATCTCTATATTGCCTTCTTACAATATTATCTCTCTCTCTTTGTCAATCCCTGTGGATTGTTACATACATGCTCTATGAGCTAGCTACTGGTTACAATAAGATAACTACTGCTAATAACAGAACCAGAGCTTAGCTTCTATCTTTCAACTGTCTAAGTGTCTACTCGTCTAACTACCCAACCCTTTTACAATACAAAATACATCCCTTTATAGATGGCCCGAAGGTCTCGCCATTACAACACTGTGGGCCTGTCCCAATAGTAACCCAAAAACCCTAACTAGTGACAGTCGGCATATCTGTACTTGGAGTAGCCGCTTTCCATCACACCACAGCTCTCTGCAGTCTTCCATGCTTCCCGGCGCTGACCATGGGTACTGTGCACCACTTCCCTTTTCTGTCCTTCACCTTCAATACCTTGGCCTCGTTGCTCCTTTTCCTTTATGAGGGTAGTTGAGCCCTCCTGTCTTCCGCCGTTGCCTTCAATGCAGTGGCTGAGCTCTCTCCTCTCGGCCGCTCAGGTACTGTCGTCTTCTTTGACTTCTCTACCCCGATAGTCATAGTTTCCGGCTCTGCTCTGCAGCTAGAAACATGCTACGGCGTCGTATCTTTACCTTATCTCTTCATCTTCACCAAATTGTCTATCCGCCAAAATGGCAGCTTTTCCTGTAGCTGTGGGGCCCTACTCCAACAAATTTGTAAACCAATGATAAATGCTAAATTTTATTTATAAGTTTATAAAAAAGGTGAGTCAAATTAAAATAATTTGTGAGTAAACAAGTGAATATTCCATGAAGTAGCTAATTTTTATTTAATATACCAATATAAATATATCAACATGGATTTACTAAGCATCGAGAGGGGTCCACATGTGTAATTTTCTTATTTTAAAGTTTTATGACATACAAAAAAGAATAAAATAGATATAGGCTAGTTTTTGTTTGGACATGATTTTTTTTAACTTAATTATAATATAGTTAAAATTTTATTTTATAAAGAGATTTAACATCTATTAAAATGTAGAACACCTTAATTAATTAATTAAATGAAAAAATTAAAATTAAATAATATAAATTTTAAAATAAATATAAAAATTTCAAACAACTATAAAAGGATATATTTTTATTTTATTTTTATATAAAGTTATAAAATCCAACAAAATTGCATAATAACATATGAAGATTGGTACATAACACTCAATGTTAAATTCACTCCACCTTTTTTCTAAAATATAACAAAACCATTCTCATAGAATTACTAGATGTTAAACCTAAACCTAAAAGTTACTTACATTGTTTTTGTAATCAGATCCTATGGCTCGACGTGCTCGTAATTGGTCATTAAAAAGACACCAGAATTAGCTCAATTCTCCATCCATGGATCAATCATGTGCGCAATGCTAGTAAAAACAGCACAGCACCATCACGATCCAGAAACCCTTCTTAAAAAAGCACGTCTTTCCGTTGCAAGCAAACTGCAGCATTTCCTATTCAACAAATCCATTTTAAACTTAAAAGTAAACAAAAGGACAATTCGATGTGAAAAGAGTTGAGACTAATTTTCCACTGCATCCCCAAAGATGTCTAGCTTTTTTAGCCCTGCAAATGTGTAGTGGTATTAAATACATAAAGTTAAAAGGTCACTTCAAACTTTATTTTCCACTATTTAAACTATCATCAATTTTTCATCATCTAAACCACTATTAATCAACCTGCAACAAAACAATAATTACTACTGCAAATTCATTACTCATTGATACAGCCTCTCAACTAATTCACTTCCTGCGATTTTGAAACGTAATGGAGGCCCACAATCTGATTGTTGTACTGCATTGTGTTGTCTGAGTCATTTTGTGAATTAATTTGAATTATGTTTCTGATAAGTTTTCGAAATGTGATATTGTTTTCAATGTTCAAACATTTCACGTGATTCTTTTGTCTTGTTCTTCAAGAAGATAGGCATCATAGGTTCCCATTAATAGTGTTCAAGAAGATAGGCATCATAGGTTCCCACTAATAGTGATAATATTCAAGCTGTTGCATGTCAATTAATGCAGCTGCAGCACTTATGGTTTTTGTTGAATCTCAAGCAAATTGAGATCCAAAAGACACCATACCTGCTGCAACTACATTAATTAACCTGCAGCAAGCTAAATGATTTTATCCCTCACTAATACCTGCTATTAGCGACCTCCTGTCTCATGCCCACACAAAAAGAAAAAGGGAAATCTACAAAGGGCATTGGGTGTAGTACAAACTCAAACAGCCATATAAACGGCCTTGACTCACCTATCAAACTCAGAATGGCAAGACTTCATATGTTTACATCATTGTTATTGTTTTTACATTCGTTTCTGCAAACTCATAGAATATGCTCAAGTTTTCTAAAGAGGGACTTTTTTACTTTGCTATGAATCTTCACTAAATTTTACAGATTTTGTAAATTAAATTCACCTAATTCAATTTGTGTCATTTTATACCATCTATTTTTTGGGTTCTTTTAGATTTTGGACTCAATCATAATAATGATTTGGCTTATATGAGTTGTTACGGAGAGAAATTCCTATGGCTTAGGGTACCACAACAGACAGCTTGACTCCAGAAATCAATCCTTTCCAATATGCAATAGAAATTAAATATCTAACATCAAAGGATCAGACCTGGTACCTTATTCTGGACGGTTGAAGTAGATCCCGGTTGAGCTTTCCAACTTCAGCTTGAATTGATAGATTACTTCCTCAACAACAAGTAAACAATACAAGCATACTATATATATTGGTGTTAGATTTATTCTAGCATATATAATCAACAATGTATAAACATTTGAAAACATCCATGGATAAAATACTCATTCAAACATACATTATTGGACAGGAAAAGATATTTCTATTAATAAAAATTAGAGATTACAATGGATACAACCTCTGTTAGCATGTCTGTGAATCAGAGAAACTGAATCCCCCACTTGGGCCTCCACCACCTCAATCCTCCATCTCTCAATAGCAAGCTCACAAGCAAAAGGCAAGCTTGGGAAGAACACAAAAGTGCTCCAAGGGACAAAGGGATACAGACTCAAGCACAAGTTCCGGCAACAATGGACTATAGTTTCTTTGCTCTCAATTCTCTCATATGCCTTCAATGTACCATAGAGTTCCTTATATAGCTTTTAAAAGGGGTAATGAAAGGTCGAATCCGAGTGATATCAAGGCATAGGGAAGGCCAGGAATCAAGTGAGTCAGATCCATGTCAAGGAAAACTCCAAAAGTATTTGGATTATGCACACATCCCGATGTACGCGGTTTTAGGGGTCAAACCCGCGTATACACGCGATTAAGGGTTTAAAAGTCACGTGTATCATTTTTCACATGTTTATAGGGATGGTCAAGGAAACATCAAAGGACAAAAAATGGTCCAAGGGGTCTAAGGAGTCTGCAGAGGGACAGGGGAAGGCCATACAAGTGTGATTCACCTAGAGTGGTAAAATCAGCTATAACGGATGCCCCCTAATGTGTGAGGTCAGAGGGGTCATACGATGGCCGAAATACATTATAAGTCCATCTCAGAAGTGGAGTGATGAAGGATCCCAAATGGAATACCAGCCACCCAATCAGCATACTACAATGATATAACTCTGCACATAACTGCAAATACATATAGCAATCCCTGATACAGAAGAGTACAATGGCCATGAATAGGCCTGATACAAGATATCACATAAGTGGTCATCGCCACGTACAATATACATAAATCAGAATCTCCATGATGAAGATATACAAAGGACCATGATCTTCATAATAGCTAAAGATATATAATGGATCAAGATCTCCATAATGGCTGGAAATGTCTGACATATACTGGAATCAAGTCACGAGAGTTGAAATCTCATGAACACTGGCACGATCAAGGAGGTAGCATATAAGAGATGCCACCAATCTGGAAAGGTCTTCTACACAAACCGCTATGAGTACATGTCCTACTATGTGAATAGAGGTGTCGAGGTCGAACATAGTAGTCCATCGTCTGATTACCGGTCATTGATGTATACCGTTAACAGACGTGAGATCACCCACCAATAATGAAAATGGGAATCAAGGTACTAGAGTGCAAACTAACAAGTGTGAATAAATGTGTTGAGGTCGAACATTTGAGAGGATCCATCGATCAGGGGACATTGATGTATTACCAAAGACTGTCGATGGCGATAGAACCTGCCACTGATGACTGCAAGTCTCAAGGCACTCAAAAAGACTCTAAATTCCAATCCTAGAATATATGATCTAAAGTCGATGGGATGAAATCCACTGGAAGGAGGGCATTAAGGCATCCCCCATCATCCAACACGAGGTACTCAGCAAAGCTATATAATGTGGAAGAACTCGATCATAAGGTGCATGAACCAGTAACTGTACCAGGAATGGCCGACATGCAAATTCAAGATAACTGAGGAATGGCCGACTCGGGTTTCAACTTCCTTCGAACAAGAGCATAACGGTGAATGGTGACTGGATAAAGGCAGCATAGACTCGATATACAAACTGGGACATCTCTGCGACATAGGAGGCATCGACAGAGACTCCATAGGGACTGGAAGCTTAACCAATCGGTGGAGATAAACTCAGATAAACGAGTATAGCTCCTAAAGTCAAACTATAAACCCAACCAATGGATGTGATATACAGTGCTCTATTCGAAGGTGAAACGACTCGACAGCTGCCAAAGATAACATCTTTCCTTGTCCGGATTTTTGGTTTTTTTATTTTTTTAGACTTTTTCAAATATTTAAAAAGCTTGAAAAAGAATAAAACTACTTTATAGTTACAGACTAGGAGGAGACGAGTGTCATAGGGGCAAACAAACTAGTTCCAAGCAGTGGAACATACCTATGCTCAATGCAAGGACACATGTGTAGGATATCGAAAATTAGGGGAAAATCCCCTCCCGGTAAAAAAAGGGAATCAAACTACAAAGGATATATAAAATGGCTCTGCATGGCTAGACATGAGACAAGCTCGGGCTATATGGTTGAAACTCAATGTCAGGGAAGCCGGCATAAAGCTCAATAAGGCAGGAAAAGCCCATGATAATGCAATTACAATTTGACATAAGGGAATCCTGAGGGAAATAGGCTAGCAAAAAGATCAAGAGGAGTATGAGGCTCTTGCGAAATGTCATGGAAGTACTATACAACGGACTCCCACAGCCTAAAGGACAAAACATCATCATGGGCACCAAATGCAAATAAGGTGCTAACTAGGGTACCCATGTAAGGTTAAGCTCTACCACTCATACCATGCCGCTTCTAAAACAGCAAGAAGGTTCCATGACATAACAGAGTGGGTTCGTACCTAAGGCTATGATGAAACGGTCATAAGGTCATGAAAAATGAAAACGGTGATGAAACCTAACCTATATGCCAATTTAGACATGATACTTGAAATCGGCACGAACGGGTCAATCCAACGGCTGAAATGGCACTCAAAAAGGTCTTCTACATCATGAATTAGGTCAAAAATGATCCAAAATGATTAGAAATTGTCCAAACTATAGGAAAGGGGGTAAAAATTTGAAAAAATTTGAAAAATTTCTATAAATAGTAAAAAATTCAAAACATTATAAAACATTTGAAATTTTTACCCAATTGAGCTCATATTTTCAACAACGAATTTCAGGAGATCCAGCCGGCGGAATCCACTACCGTTTCTTCCAAGTACTTACCCATGCTCTTCTCTTCCATTTTGATGCCATTTTTATCAAATTCCATGGTCATTTGAGGTTTCAAGGCCATTCTAAAAAAGGCACTGTGGCCCACGTGGAAATGGAGAGCTTTTTTGTGTATAGGGCTGGATATACGCGGAAAATGCCCTCACAGTCGCATACATACACAGTTGTTTGGCAAATATTCGCGTATGCGGCCGTGCATGAGGTTTTTTAAGTAATCTAATGGGAAAACCTGCAATTTTTGTGCAGGATGGTCCTAAAATGGAGAGAGCGTGAACATGGTGAGGTAGAGGAGGCAGTAAGGACCGATCTAATGGCTCAACAAGCTCTATGTGCATGTGGACTCTAGAAGTTTTGGTGTCTTGGTGGCTTGAAGGCCAAACCAAGACTATTGCAGATGTTGGTGGATTACTGGGATCCAAACTCTGAGTCCTTCCATATAGATGGGATGTCCCTCACTATAGAGGTGGAGGACATGTACTTTATTACTGGACTTTCTCGACGGGGGGAAGTAGTGAACCTTCGTTCTCGCGGTGGGCCCAGAGGTGGCCTGACTATCGATGAGTACATTGTAGTGTACTGCTATCCAAACACGGAGAAGCTGGGGAGTCAGATCCCAACCAAATCCATACAGGTACTGGGCCTAAAGGCCATCCTATTGACATTGGGTAGGATAGCAGGCTTTGCTTCACTCCACCAGGCCTCACGGCCTCTGATGTTCTATGCAGTGGAGTGCATGAGACCCATGGTCTATGACTGGAGCACTATGCTACTGAGCAACATGAAACATTAGCTTAGTGAGTGTAAGATGGGCAGATTGCGGAACTTCAGGTTCAGCAGCATATTGAGCACATTTTTCTTCAAGCGTGTTCCAGGATTGAGCCCCAGAGTTGATGTTCCTCTTCACGGGGTTCGAGATCTAGCCCAATGGCGTTGGGCGGATGTGATGTGCATACTGGGGGGAGGTAGGGTGTCCAACCCCTATCCAGCTGAGTTCTTTCCATGGTGGCGACGACAGATAGTTGTCATCGATGACTACCCCTATGCGGGGATTGATTTCCGGGGGGACCCGGACATGCTGCTACCACCAGGATCGGCATATGGTGACATAGGTAACGAATCTCGACCCTCTCTTTAAATTTTTGAGTTATTTAATTTTATTTGTGTTTTCTGATTATATGGAATCAAAAGACATATTTTTGTGTGACAATACATAGTGACATCTACCATTTGTATGCAGATGTGGGACCACGGTGGCCTAAAGGCTTCCCTCGTCACAGACGAAGGGGAAGAGGAGATGATATCACGGGTGTAGATGCGGAGCGGACGCTCTAGAGCATTCATACCAATTTTGTGAGGCTGACAACAGGGTTCCCATGGCGCAAGTCAAGGACTTGCCTGAGGCTATGTAGCGCCAGGTGGTGGGTGTACCATGAGCATGGGTACGATTAGTCCTATGGCTAGCTAGAGCCGTAGTGACCTTCCATGATCACAACCCCCCTCCTCCTCCATAGACTTAGATACCTCGGAGCTATACATTTTGTACTACCATGTATTATATCTTGGTGGCTCGAGAGCCCCATTTTTGTATCATGATACTATGTATTACCACATTTTGGATTTTATATATAAAAAATTTTATGGTGATCGGTTTATTTATTTACATGTGTAAAAATTTGTGTTTGTGATGAATTTATTGTGTATGAAACAAATGCCAATCTAACACGTAGTTAGCATATGAGTCAGCAACTTGATTATCAATTCTTGGAATATGTATGTATGTTATATTGTCAAATTGTCGTTCTAATAATCTCACACGTAAGAATCTTCTTAATAACATCGGATCTCTAACATGGTACAAACCATTAAGCTGTGACACTACTAACTCCGAATCAAGACATACCTCAAGAGAGAGAACGCCATGTGAAATGGCATCCTATAGAAGCTCAATAATGGCACTATATTCAGCCACATTGTTTGAAGATAGCCGCAAACATATGGCTCTTGAAGACAATACCTGACCCATAGTAGTATAAATCACCCAAGCAACACTGGCTGAGTGTTGAGTGTGACGGCTCGCACCATCCACGAATCCTATGTAGGTGGAAGATTCCATTGACATCTGCTAAAAGAAATGGAAACTAATCACAAACTCGATCACGATAAGAAAAAGACCTAACTATGCAAAACTGTACAATAATATACAATAAACAACCTTGGCTAAAAATCATGCATAGTACTTATTGAGATAAAGCCCATTTCTAGGCTCCTCCAAGGCCGTTCCCTCATAATCCACTAACTCATAAGCACCCTTCTCTAACACACGTTTAACGACGTAAGGACCACGCGACATGGGGTTAAACTTTCCTGCCCTCAAGGGTTCTTTCGGTTGATCCCACAAAAGGACCAAGTCTCCCTCACTAAACCTCCTTGGACGGATAGATTTATCGTATTGGACCTTTACGCAACGTTTATTTACTTCTAGAGCCACCAAAGGCATCTCGACGCTACTCATCAAGTTGCTCAAGGTGGACCAAACGCTCCTCCAATGGTGAAGTGTCTGGTAAGATTTCTACGGCTAGCTTCAAAAAAGGAATCTCGCATTCAACTGGCAATATCGACTCCACTCCATGTACAAGTTGATATGGAGAAAAACTCGTGGCAATCTTAACAACAGTTCTATACGCCCACAAAGCATGATATAACATGATGTGCCAATTATTCTTGCTCTGTGCGATGGTTCGTTGGAGAATGGATTTGAGTGGTTTATTCACTGCTTCTACCTGTCCATTCACTTGAGGGTAGTAAGAGGAGGAATGTGCTTGCTTGTACCCTAAATTTGATGCCAACTCTTCCATCATACGATTTTGAAAGTGCGAGCCATGGTCAGTGACAAGCTCTTTCAGAATTCCAAATCGAGTAATAATCTGGTTGAATACGAAGTGTGCAGTTATCTCACCATTGGATTTAACTGTAGGCATAGCCTCAGCCCATTTCATGAAGTAGTCAACAACCACTATGATATGATGATGCCCCCCAGCTGAATCTGGGTTGCAATCCATAAAATCAAGCCCCCACTTAGTGAAGGGACCGTCGGTGATGATGGCATGCAACGGGGCAGGTTTCGAGCGCATATTATGTGCAAACACCTGGAAAGGGTGGCACCTCTTGACCGCATCTACACAATCCTTAAATATCGACGGCCAAAAATAACCTACTCTTAAGATTTTTTGGGCTGTAGAAATCCCAGATAAATGACCACCACACACCCTCCGTGGCAATCATTCAGCACTACCTCAGCCTCTTCATGAGTTAAACAACGTCGTAAAATGGAATCTACCCCACGGCAGTACAAAGTGTTATACACTATGAGGTAATTCTTAGACACGTGACGTAATCGTCATCGTTCATACCGTGAGAGGTGAGTAGGGACCTTCAATGTTTGTAAATATATAATGATATCCCCATACCATGGGTCTAAAGTTGAGATTAAGAAAATGTGTTCATCGACAAACGTATCTTCACAAACCAACTCCTCGGCCTCGCTTGGGAAATCCGATATAAGCTCCGCAAAAATTAACGATTTCTTCGATTTTGCCAAAACAAATTCGAGATCAAATTCTTGCAGGATGACAATCAATTTATTATATTTTCCCCCAATCATCCTTCGAGTGAGGATGAATTGAAATGGATTGACATGGGCTACAACCAAGGTCTGGCGAAGGAGAATATAATGTCTCAACCATTGAACCGCATGTACAGTAGCTAAAGCAAACTTCTCAACATGAGAAAAATGAATCTCTATGTCAATAAGGTTCTAGCTCAGATAGTATATGACATGCTCTTGGAGCTCCTCATCCTCTTGAAACAAAACCATACCAATCGTCTCCATGGATGCGGCCACATAAAGTAGAAA
The DNA here is from genome assembly GCA_001517045.1 of Pseudotsuga menziesii. Lineage (NCBI taxonomy): Eukaryota > Viridiplantae > Streptophyta > Pinopsida > Pinales > Pinaceae > Pseudotsuga > Pseudotsuga menziesii. The sequence goes on from LPNX010441840.1 coordinate 270,227, forward strand.
ATCACGGCTATAGTCTGGGGGACTAATCACCAGGGCCAATGCTAGGGCTCGCTTGAGCGCATCAAATGACTCCTAGGCTCACTCATCCCAACAAAAGGTAGTGTCCTTCTTCAAAAGACACATGAAGCCTCTAGTCAAATTGGCAAAATTGACAACAAATCTCCGTAAGAAGTTTTCCATGCCTTGCAAACATTGAAGATGACGAATATTTTTCGGGGGAGACAACTGAGGTATTTCCTCAACCTTCAAAGGGTTAACTCTTATACCCTCTTTAGAAATGATGAATCCTAACAAGTGACCTGATTTCACACAAAAGATGCACTTATGAGGATTTAACCTAACCAAATAATGGCAGCATCTTTCGAATACCAATCTCAAGTGATAAGAATGATGCATTCTCATACCAAAATGAGTAGCAAGGTCATCCAAAAATACTTTGATAATTGACTTGAGATCGTGGAAGATCAAGGTCATTGCCTGCTGAAAAGTAGCTCCGGCGTTCTTAAGGCCAAAAGGCATTTTCTGATATGAAAACGTTCCCCAAGGACAAATAAATGCACTCTTATGTTGGTCCTCAGGTTTAATTTGTATCTGATTATACCCGGAAAAGCCATCCATAAAGGAAAAAACCTCGCTACCCACACACTAATCCGAGATCTGATCAATAAATGGTGTGAGGAAATTGTCCTTAGGACAGGCACGATTCAAATCATGGAAATCAGTACATATGCGAATCACTCCCTATTTCTTATCCACTAAAATGGGGTTTGAAACCCACTCCGTCAAGGGAACGGGATAGATAAAACCGGCTTTCAACAGTTTCTCTATCTCTGCCTTAATCGCGGGTGCTTTCCTAGGATTCACTGCATGCAAGCGTTGTCAAACAGGCTTAGCGTTGGGATAAGTTATAATCTTGTGTTCGACAATATGAGGGTCGATACCTGGAATTTCATCATAATACCAAGCAAAGATATCACAGAATTCTTTAAACAGCTCAGTGTATTCTTGAATCTCAGGATGGGAACATTCTGCCCCAATATAGACATTCTCTATCCTGCCAGGATCGCGAGAGATATTGATAGGAATCATGGAAGATATGTTTGCCATGTTTCCATCAGCCATCGGACCAGGAGAGCTTAATGGAACCATAGGACTACCAACTCTCTCACTAAGAACCACCCTAAATTCCTCATGCTCTAAGTGTTCAAGCTCAAGAAGAAAGTAAGATCTATGATGGAGTTCCTCCCATGGTGGCTCAACTCCCGACATGGCCTCAATAATCGCTTCATCTGAAGGGAAAACACTATCAAGGCCATCGTGTGCGTGAGAAGACTGCACTGCCCATGCCGGTAGCACATAAGGGTCCTCCTCCTCTATCTGCAAAGAGGAAGGACTGGGCTCTGCAACACACTCAATATTTTCTTGATAAGATACCATAGTTGCAGGCAACGGCACGTCCGTCACGATGGGCTCACTCAGAGTACTCGGTGTAGGAATAATCCAAGGATCTTCCATATGACTCGTGCAAAAAGACACCGATCGCATAGATGTCGAAGCCTCACCAGAACTAGACCCTATCATAAGGATCGGTGCAGGACAACTAAAGCTTCCCATGAGGGATGGATACATGCCTACACCCACACTCCTAGTTTCCAGCTGAGAGTGTTCAACGATCAGGATCGAAGCTCCCGAATATGCGGTAACAGATGGATTCTTGAATGTCGTTTGGTCAATCGTGACTATATTCATGTTAAATGGAAAGCATACAACACGAAATAGGGAAGAAGCAACAGCTTGCATACTGTACATCCAATTCCTACCCAGCAAGAGATTGTAGTCAAGGGGCACATCAACCACCTCGACCTCTATTGCAATAGTCTTCCCTCCCAAATGGACCTTAAGGGAAGGAAGGATCTCGTGTGGCCTAAACGATCTCCCATTGAACGTAGTTAACATGGTCGCTGATTTAGATATCTCAGGCGAACCTAAACCCTTCCAACACGATAAAGACAGCACAGAAGTGGCAGCGCCTTTGTGAATCACAATGCACTTGACTATCATGTTAAGAAATTCTACGTGAATCAAAAGAGACACATAGTAAGGCAAGGGAGGCTGAAGTCGTGCGGTTTCAAATTTAATCACAGAGGAAGAATCATCATCATTCACACCAAGGGAAGAAAGAAAAGCCTTCCTTTGTGAAAGACAACTCTGAAGCACTTCCAATGCAAACATCGCACAAGGAGTGTGGCCCAAATCCTCCACAACAGAATAGTTCTGGGTGGCTCGGGCATTAGGATTGTGCCCCAAACGCTTAAGGAATCCCTTAGGAATGCGAGGTGTAGCTTCAGGTTTATCCACAGGTTTCTCAATACACAAAGTAGACCCTGGTGGATCAGGTTCCTTTCCTGGGCTAGGTTGTGATGAACCATAGTCTTTCGCACGGGTCACAACTTTCGCAACACATACCATGTTAATGCAACCACGACCACTACCCTCCAGCAGATCTTGATCACCACCAGAGTGATCATGGGTCCTCGAGTTCATATTTTGATTATGAGGTAAAGGGTTAGTTAGCACAGCTGGGCCTTGTTCCAAGAATCTTGAGGCTTCATCGATACAAGGGCACAAGTAAGTGAGGTGATCGTCCTTACACAACTTGCAAGGTAATTTAACCTTACGTTTAGCTTGCTTGTCCCCCCCAGCATTATGGGCGTTCTTGTCATTATTATTAGCATTCTCATTCCTATTCCCACCCTTGTTTTTATTCCATCCGGGCTGCTGGTTACCCTTCTGGTCCGACGATTGCACCGAAAGTACACTCGTCGTTTGGGCAGGTTGAGACAAAGTCGTGGCTTGTCCCGAAGCAGATTGGTTTATTAACAATTGACTGACTTGTTTTGCAACCGAATTCACAAGTTTAGCACTTGCACAACCAACAATACCATCGGCATGTGGTCCAGGTTTAACTTTGGGGTTGAAACTAGAACATAGAGCATTGGGAATGATCTCATATAACAAACCGGACTTAGCATAAATCAAGTCTAGTTCCTATGCCCTAAAAATCACTTGTTCCTCATTTGCACTCTGGATGTAGAAACATCCTTCTCTATATACGGCAATAACGACTTGAGGAACCATTCGAGGAGGAATTCCAGCGGTATAAAGGCTTTAATTAACCTCTTCCGTCTACGCCACTCTTGGATATGATCCGAGATATGTGTGGCTTTATCCTACTGAAATGTTGACAAGAGTTCAGTACCAACGTCATAACGCACTGGTAGCTGGAAGTGGTTAAGAAAAGTCATCACTAGGTCATCGAACAAAGCGAATGCCCCCCTAGGTAGCTCTATATACCATTTCACGGTAGGCCCAGTAAGGGTGCGTTGAAACAGCCTTAAACAGATGGAGTCCTGGTGTAAGGAATTCGAAGAGCACCATAGGTGAAAGGTAGTAACATGTTCACTTGGATCCTCTCCCGGTTTGCCCTCGAATTTGGGTATGTCCAAGGGAAGCTTAGTAGGGATAGCCGGCCAAGCCAGGTCATGAGCTATAGGATCATTCGTCAATCTCGACAAGTCAGGAAGATTCGGCGTTGCGAGGAAAGGGAGCCTAGGATGATGAGGTTGATGGACCGCTCCCTGATAGTTCTGATTCACATAGGTCTGATTACCACCATGGCCTTGGCCATAGTACCCTCCTCCCGTTTGACCCGTATAGGGTGGCATGGAAGCACCATAGTGTGGTGCACCTTGACTATTCGGAGCTACAAAGCTGTAATTTGGAGAGTAAGCAGGTTGTTGATACCCATCCCCATAAGTTGAAGAACCCTATCCATACTATGTCCCATAATAGGGTCCATAAGTCATCGCATGAGATGTCCCGTGAGACACTTCATAAGTAGGAACATACGCTCCGGAAGTAGGAATATACATTCCGGAAGTAGGAATGTGACCTCTAGAAGTATGAACATGACCTCCTGAAACAACGGGTGGTGCATGAAGCTGAGACACTACCGGTCTAGTAACCGCAGTACGGACATAACTCGTAGCAACGTTCCGGCCCGAAGGACCACGTGAATGAGGTGGAGGGTGAACATTCGAAGAACTAGTGATAGAGGATGAAGGGATCTGTGTAATTATGTACGTACTATTCCCTATAGTCACTCGTCTCGGATCTGGTACCCTAATAGGATCACTAACCCTAGAACTAGGAGGAATATGTGATGTAGCTTCTACCACCCGGATGGAAGGTGCAATGTGACTAGTGCTCCCAAACCTCTCTGCATGGTAAGGAATGAGAGTGCCCCCAGGCATAGTGTTAGACTCGAACTCAAATTCAACATGAAATGCCAAATCATGTGTCGGAAAACCAGACATACCATAACTACCATAAATCGTGCTCGCAGGTTCAAAATGAGTCTCATCATCCTCTGGAATTCCGTACCGACGATGCGTCAATGGGGAATCAACCCTAGAGTAAGTAGGTCTATCATGAAAGGTTCCTATCTCAAAAATCACAGGACCTAACTCAGTCAAGTCGGGTGAAGGATCATAGTTAGGAGTAAACTCCCCATCTTCCACATGAATGGGAGAAGGTGGTTCAGGAATACCTTCTATATGGTCTCCCATGGTGTGTGAATCAATGTGCGAAGTAGTCCGCCTAGACTGTCTATTTCTCACCCCCAAAGGAGGAGGATATGTAGAAGGAGGAAGTCTTGCTAAACAATGAGAATGGTGAGGAACCGCACCCGAATCCACACTGACTCAAAAAATATAAAAGACTCTCTATCTACGCAAACCCTAGGAAATCTAACGTGCACAGAGCAATCACCAATAAAATCTAAAGCCAAATACAAGCAATCAAGGGTAGGATAAGTGAGCTCTCAAATGAAGCAGGTATGTCTCACCTAGGAGAGGCTTGAGACTCCTATACACAACAAGCGGAGGTATGTAACCAATTATTGTGTCCCTCAGATTCAACGCGTAAAGCGACTGTGCTATCCGACCCCAACCTGGCCAGGACACCTGCGAATAACCCCTACAAAGTACCCCCTCAATATCCTAGGTAAGGCCACTAAGGTCACCTTAATATAATCAATTCTCAAGCAGACAGCCGCGGGCAGGATTGACCATATGGGCAGGGTAGCAAAGCCCGAAACTCTCGAAAGAGCCCCCAGATATGAATACAATCCTGGAAATATCTCCGATGCTACTCAGTTATGACTAGGGGTCATCCCAATCAATAACCGCTCACACTACCTCGTGCTTAACTCCCTTTTGAGAGGAGGATCCTAAGAAACACTGGTTATACCAAGGATTTCACACACTCACCTGGACAGACACATACATGTTGTTGTTTAGCGGTCTTGGAGAATTTACTCACAATGAACTATTCCAAGACCCTAAAACTTAATCTTGTTGGTGAACCCTATCAAATAAAATAGTGTTGTTCATTTTAATTAAACGTTGATTTTTATTAGCTTTATTACTCAAAAGAGGGATATGGCCATGCAACTAATGGTGTTATGACACAACATGAAGTAAAATGCACACCTAACAATCAATGCAAATGCATTGTGTCCATGAAAATGGGGTATGCTACTACGTGAAATGCGCAATTTTGTTCAAATGATAAATGCAATCTTTCCTATATGAAATCCTAACTAATACTCCAAAGCAAATCTAGTGCGAGTACTATGCAAAATGCAAAATGCAATGCATGATGATAAGCAAATATTTTTGGATTTTTTGAAATAAAATGAGATATAAAAAGAAAAAGAATGATTCTACAACCCCCAGACTCTGCAAGCACACTCAAGCAGCACTCAAGCAAAGCACTAAGGTAAAATAAATCTAATGCACTAATCCCAAAACAAAAAATCGAAAATGCAATGACAAGAACATTCTTAAAAAAAAGAAATTTACCCTAAAAAAATGTCTCTGGTCAGAAACAGAGGTGTATACAGAATCTGGAAATATCAAAGGAGACTCAGCAATCATCACAACTCACCCAGCAACCATTCAACTTCCTCTAAAAGTCAAAACTAAGGGCATACATGACTGTTCGCAGTAAACCCGCATGTATACGCGGAAATGGCAGATAAAACCGTGTGTATACGCGACTGTGAGTTCAAAACTCGCATACAGGAAGAAGGGTGCATAAAAATCAAGGCAAATAGACAAGCTGAGACAAAATTCACACCAATCAAACACTACCAAGCAAACATGCCCCCAGACCCGACACAAAAACAAGAGAGAAAGAGCAATTCAAAGTCATTGAATGCCGATAGAAAACCCCCAAAGGACAACTACTATGAACTCCCCAGCGGAGTCGCCAATTCTGTTATGGAGAGAAATTCCTATGGCTTGGGGTACCACAACAGACAGCTTGACTCTAGAAATCAATCCTTTCCAATATGCAATAGAAATTAAATATCTAACATCAAAGGATCAGACCTCGTACCTTATTCCAGACGGTTGAAGTAGATCCCCGTTGAGCTTTCCAACTTCAGCTTGAATTGATATATTACTTCCTCGACAACAAGTAAACAATACAAGCATACTATATATATTGGTGTTAGATCTATTCTAGCTTATATAATAAACAATGTATAAGCATTTGAAAACATCCATGGATAAAATATTCATTCAAACATACATTATTGGACAGGAAAAGATATTTCTATTAATAAAAATCAGAGATTACAATGGATACAACCTCTGTCGGCATGTCTGCAAATCGAAGAAACTGAATCCCCCACTTGGGCCTCCACCACCTCAATCCTCCATCTCTCGATAGCAAGCTCACAAGAAAAAGGCAAGCTTGAGAAGAACACAAAAGTGCTCTAAGGGACAAAGGGATGTAGACTCAAGCACAAGTTCTGGCAACAATGGACTATAGTTTCTTTGCTCTCAATTCTCTCATATGCCTTCAATGTACCATAGATTTCCTTATATAGCTTTTCAAAGGGGTAATGAAAGGTCGAATCCAAGTGATCTCAAGGCATAGGGAAGGCCAGGAGTCAAGTGAGTCGGATCCATGTCAAGGAAAACTCCAAAAGGATTTGGATTATGCACACATCCTGATGTACGCGGTTTTAGGGGTCAAACCCACGTATATACGTGATTAAGGGTTTAAAAGTCACGTGTATCATTTTTCACATGTTTTTAGGTATGGTCAAGGAAACATCAAAGGACAAAAAATGGTCCAAGGGGTCTATGGAGTCTGCAGAGGGACAGGGGAAGGCCATATAAGTGTGATTCACCTGGATTGGTAAAATCAGCTATAACAACAAGTTAATCATCATATAGAAGAAGATGATCATACTGGTAACATAGTTGAAGATGATGGTACAAATACTTTGATCCATGATACATGTAATGTTATAATGGATGATGATCATCATCATCATAAAAATGATGACTTTGATGGTGTCCATGATTTACCCCTTCTTGAGAAGGAATATGAACCCCTTTATGAGGGCTCCAACATAAATCTTCTCTCTGTTATATTGTTAATAATGAACTTAAAGGTTATGAATGGTATTTCAAACACATTAGTCACACGAATGTTAAGTTATGCAATATATTCCATCACATATATATGATCACGCTAAACGTTATCATTGTTTGTCTAATAAAATTATTGTTAATTCATAACTCAATTTAATATGGATGAAATGTGTTTCATTAATATTATTTATATATTATATTAACTATATTTTTATTTTTATTTGTTGTATCTTGATAGCTGAATTTTTGTTACCACGGTCAAATATTTTACCTCTCACATATCAAGATTTAACTGCCATCATGAAATAAATTGGAATGCAGTATGAAGCAATTCATGCATGACCCAATGACCATGTTATATACTATAATCAACATGAATTTTAAACCGAATGTCCACAATGTCATATCAGTAGATATTGAATAGATTATGTAACAAAAGAGGTGTATCACAAGGTTCTTCGTTATATTCCCATTATTCCATGTTTGCTAGGATTGTTCATGTGAAAAAACATAGTGCAATTTATGGATTACCATGCACATAACGAAAGTCAAGATGACATTATTCGAATGCCTGCAAATGGTTTTGCATTTAGAGATATAAAGGAAAAAAGGCCTCACTTTAAAGAAGAACCTTGTAATATTAGGATTTATTTGGAAGCATATGGTATCAATCCATTTGCAGAGATGAGATATGTTTACTCGGTGTGACCTATTTTTGTCATCAACAATAACATTCATCCATGGTTGTCAATAAAACGGGAGCACATAATGTTGTTGATGATTATTCCAGGTATGTGTCTACAACTTTTTTTTTTAATGTAGTGGCATCTCATTTGTCATATTTTGTTGCATCATGTCATATATATATATATATATATATATATATATATATATATTTCTCTTGTGCGTGGTTTATAAATCTAAATGGTTGTAATAATTATAGATTTTATATGTTCAAATCAATCAGGTATGTACCAAGTTAAAGATAGGAATGTATATATTGACCCTCTTATTGATGAGCTACTAAAGTTATGGAATGGCATCACTGTGTATGGCGTATCTAGACCAATACGACAAAAGAAAATTCAATTCCATGCAATGCTTGTATGGACAATACATGATGCCCCAAGCTTAACCCATTTTTGCGGTTTGTAATTACAAGTTCCACTTTAATTCAATTTATTTTTATGAACTAGTTAATATATTATGCACGGATGTTTTTTTAAATTATCCATTCATTTTATATATAATTATAATTGACATGGATAATCCCTCTCTTTATGTAGGACTTCAGACAAAAGGAAAATTTGCATGTCAATTTTGTGGTCCTAAGATCAAATCTCGTCGTTCCAAAAATTTAGGAAAGGAGGTGTTTGATGAGTATAGGCACTTCCTCTCTAGGATCCATAGGTATCAAAACACTGAAAAATATTTGTTCAATGGGAATCAAGAGACTGCAATAAAACCGTAGACAATAACACCTCACCTATGGAAGTTGCAATATAATAGAAATCATCAAGGTAAGTATGAATCATCGTATATGAAAGGTTATGAATTTTTTTAATTATGTTGTTTACTGTAATTGATTCATGATGGATGTTATGATCATGAAGGAATTAATGGGATTCCATGAGGAATGAAAAGTTATCCTAAATAATTCAGTAGGTTTCCCTACTATGAGCACCTACAAATTGCTCATATGTTTCATACAATGCATATAGAAAATAATGTGACTGAAACATTATGGTGAATATTGGATGGAAGGAATGAGAAAGAAAAAATTATCAAAATTTGCAATGAGATTCAAGAAGCCAACCATGCAGTGAAAGATGTCATTCAATTTCACAGTAGTGGAGACCAAATTAATATAAATTCACTTGTATCGATGTTAACAGAGTGGAAAAGTAATGTTGTAAAAGAAGTCATGCAAAAAATTAAATTTCCCACCGGATTTTGTTCGAACATGAAGAATATCATAACAAAGAAAGGTGATTTTGCGAGGGTGAAAACGCATGATTGGCATATCTTCATGAAGGTAATTATTATGGCATGCATATAATTACTACTAGATTTTTTTATTCTAGTGCATATTGTTGGTATTTTTTTGTCTATTTTTTGTATAAAAAAAATGAAACGATTTGTATATTGTTACAATATGTTCTACCTCTCTCTCTCTCCTAGAAAACTTTGACAGAAATGTCAAACAAGTTATATATAATCTTGGGAAATGCATGAGGTAAGTAGCAATTTTTTGCATGCGCTTAGTGTTTGTTTAATTCATTGTAGAACTTATATTTGATTTTTGTGCAATAATTTTATTTAATATAATTTTTTTTGTTAAATCTCTTGATTGGTTTGGATCACCTGTAGATGGTTGTCATATAAATAAATCCATAAAGAAGATATAAAGTATTGGAGGAGAGAAATTCCTCGTCTCATGTGTGAAATGTAGAAGCATCTACGTTTGGAATTTTTCAAATCATAATAACACTTCCCCATACACCAAGTTGAGGAGATTGAATTGTGTGGACCATTACACTCAAGGTCCATGTGGATGGTTGAGAGGCAGTTGAATTTTTTGAAGGGATTGGTTATACAACGATAACGTCTAGAGGGTCCTATGATGGAGGGATATATGGTATACCAGAACATTATCTATATTATTGAATACCTTCCTGTATTAGCATCAAAGCTAAATTTAGGTCACATTTGTGATCCACACTCCAATAACAATTTTGAAGGGGAGTACCCGAAGGGGAAAGGTAGATCGAGGAAGGTGAAAGGTAATTATTAGCTAGTGGAGATTCATTAATATAATACATTTGACTATTGATTTTTATGTATATATCATATGTATTCTATTTTTTATATTCAATATGCATCAATTAAAATTATATACTTTGTTAAGTGAATATAAATCTGTATTGAATTTTAATTTTATTTTCATCAAACAGTTGGTCGAGCGTGAGAATCACTTCATTTATACATCGCAAACAATCTTGACTCGGTAAAGGTATGGATTGAACAATGTGAACAATATGGTCATAGAATATCATGGGAAGGTGTGACTTCATTAATTAAAGTAGCACATCGCAATGGAGATACCAATCTTACAAAAAGGGAAATCGATTTAGCATATGGTTTAAAAGATAAGCAGGAAAGCATATTAATCAACCACACTATTTTTTTTTGCAAACATATTGATGTACATGTTGATTTTTTACCTATAGGGCATAAACATGCACTTAATCATAAATGGATCATGATGTAATCTTTAAGTGTATGGCTTGTTGTAGGTAAAACACCATAAGGCTATGTGGTGCAATGACTGTAAATATCACATCAAAAAGTTGGATGAAACAAATAAAACATCAGATTGTGGGATATCCGTAGTCTTTTAGGTGACCAATGTTTCCTCTAGAAGTGACAGACATCCAGAACTCTCAGAAAATCGATACTATGGGTATTTGGAAGATATTCTTCAATGTGATGTTAAATCCTTCGAGGCAGTTATGTTGTCAAATGGTACAGGTTACGATTGAGTCAACGTGATCCCAATAAAATTATTATTGAACATGATAATGGATTTACCATGGTTAATACAAGGTTTTTTGAGCTAGGAACGGAGCCTTATGTTCTTCCAAGCTAATGTGAACAGGTATTTTACTCTGAGGTTCCAGGTAGAGGGGGGTGGTCATTTGTTGTGAGACATGATCCAAGGGGAATACTGGTAAAGTATAACGTAGAGGAATGTAATGAAGAGGGTCTCAAAGAAGAATATGATGTTGAAGATGATCAACATCATGAGTTAGATGATCATGTTCCAAAAGAAGATGTCGAAATATTAGTTGAATCAGATCATGTACCATATAATGTCAATGAAGATTATATCGACGATGACATGATGATCATAATTAACATCGATGACGATGATGATATGGTCTATCCTTACAATGTTGAATCTAGATCGGATGATATAGATGATGACTTGGATGAAGAAGATGATGAAGTCCATTGAAGTGTATGAAATATTCCTTAATATATCTACTCTATATATTTCGATTTAATATTGCGATAAGGTGGCAACACTTTTTGGCGCCGTTGCCGGGGATAAATATTTTTATTCCCGAGTACGACTTAGCTTAACTTTTTTCTAAAACAACTAAAAAGATAAAAAACTTTTGATTGGTCTAGTCTTTAAAAAACATAAAAATTAAAACTCGATCCATCTGGCGACTCCACTGTCTAACATCCCTTTAAGAATTTCTACGCGAAGAAACCGTCGACAATTATTCAATCCTCTTCCTGATCCCGAAAGGTTTATTAGGGAAAGATTGAATAGGCAGACTTCTCGTAGAAACCTTGAAGTTTTAGGAGACCAATCCCTCTCAGATATCCATAACATATT
>LPNX010441840.1:282383-312075 GCA_001517045.1 Pseudotsuga menziesii
GCACAAGATCTGGCCGAGAAAATAGAAAGGAATATGCAATCTTCGGGCAAGTCCAACATTCCAGTTTATACTAGGGGAAATACTTCGTTCAACAAAGAAAAGGGAAAGGCCATTGAATTAGAGGAAAAGGCAACCTCTAAAGACCCCATGGAAAAGGTAACTAGCATGTTGGAAAAATTCCTAACAAACCAATCTGAGCAATTGAATAAAATTCAGAACAGAATAGTTACAATGGAGAGAAATAGTGGACCTAGGAATTTTCAGCCAAAACAGAATCAAGTGTATCAAAAGAAGTTTCCTCAGCAAGAGCCTAGGATTCCAAACCAGTTAGACTCAACTAACCTGGTAGAAGAAGTAATTCCATGGTGTAGACCTTGTGAGCAATTCCACCCAGAAATTACTTGCTACATAGCAAACCAGATTATAGAACATGGGATGGCAGAGGTCAGTAATCAGGAAACAACATCAGGTGAGTCTTATCATGTGTACATGGTAGGCCGAACCTACCCTCTATAAAACCAGCATTGGCAGCAGGCCACGGACTATGGTTTCGAGAAGGATCTCCTATCTAACTTTTATGGTACAATGCCTCCTCCCAAGGAAATTAAGGAAAAGAAGGATGCCAGGTTCAAGGGAGTTGTGCATCAAAGGAGAGAAAAGCAATCACTATCTAAATAGTACAAGCAAAAGGTAACCACTCCTTCCCTCCCAGATCCTCCTATTGTCCTAGAGTCAAATATTGATATGGGAGAATGGATAAGTAATGCTAAAATTCATGTTTTTGCAACTGATGTCCTTAAGATTCCAAGTCAAAAGGAAAAATTATTGAAAGCCTTAGAGGATAGCAAAAGTGACGCTCATAAAATTATCGAGGAGGATCCCTTTCCTAATAATAATGCTATATTTGAAGCTGAACTTATCGAACCTATAGATATGCCCATAGTCCTCAACAATGTTGATCTGAGGAGAGAAGATCACCCACCTTTCTATGTCTCCCTTTTAGTTGATAAACTTCTCATTCATAATTGTATTCTAGATTCGGGTGCTTCATCAAATGTTATGACTAGAAAAGTAATGGAGCAGCTAAATCTAAGGGTCACCCGACCCTACCACAATATTTGTGCCATGGATGCAAGAGAAGTTGAAGTGGTAGGGATAATATTAAATTTATAGGTCAAGTTAGCTAAGTATCCAGATATCGACATGACAATGGATGTGGTGGATGATAGATGTCCCAGATAATTGGGGTATGTTGCTATCCAGAAAATGGGCCGCAACTCTTGGTGGGAACATCCAAATAGATTGGACATATGGTACTATACATGCATCAGAGAACACTAGGGTGATTCTCCACAGAGAAAAGCTAAGGAAACGACATGTAGAAAACCCTAAGAAGCCCGGAAATGAATTTGTTCATTTCACTGATAATTTTGGAAACTATGCTATTTTGTCAAATTTCATGGCCCCCATTAAGGAAAACATTAAAAATGAAAAGATCGATGAAGTTTGGCAAATATACTTTGATGGGGCTTATTCCAAAGCGGGAAAGGGTGCTAGCATCGTGATCATTTCTCCTTCAGATAAAATCTACAATTTTGTGTTTAGGTTAGAGTTTGAAGCATCAAACAATGTAGCTGAATATGAGGCATTGATCCTAGGTTTAGAAACTGCTAAAGATATGGGGATAAATATGTTGAACATAAAGGGTGATTCAGATCTAGTTGTCCTCCAGATCAAGAATCAGTATCAATGTAAAAATGACAGACTAAGGAAGTATAGGAATGACACATGGGACACTATGGAATGGTTTGATGCACTTAACATTAAAAAGGTCCATAGGGAAATGAATGGGTTAGCAGATAGATTGGCGGTAGCAGCATCCACCCTCCAGCCATCAGATGAAATGATTAATGGGAATGGAAAAATGGAAATAAATTTTAGACCTTCAATTCTTGATAATATAGACCACTGGCAGGTGTTCAAAGATGATGAGAAACTCTTGAGATTCATCCACAATCTACAAGAGTTAGAAGGTTGCAAAATCAGTTATCAGCAGGAAGGTAAAGAGTATCAGGAGTGCAAGGATAATGAAAGGAATCACATCCCGAGTAGCCTTATAGCTTTTGAGAATCTTTTCGATCGTCAGGATCATCATAAAAAACAAAAAAGAAGAAATAAAAACTGGGAATTATATGGAAATAAACATAGGAACTGACAAGGATCCCAAGTTAATAAAAATTGGAAAAGGCACTTCAGAAAAGGAAAGGAACAACTTGATCAACTTAATCAAAGAGTATAGAGATGTTTTGGCCTTTAGTTATGATGAGCTTAAAGCCTATAGGGAGGATGTGTTTCAACACACTATTCCCCTCACAGAAGAATCTAAGGAGGTCAAACCTTTCCAACAAAAACTTAGGAGAATAAATCCTAAGTTGGCCCCCATTGTGCAGAAGGAACTTCAAAAGATGCTAGCAGCAGGGATCATAGCACCTACAAGGCATTCATCTTGGTGCTCCAACTTAGTTGTTGTTAGAAATAAGAATGGGTCAATTAGAATATGTATAGATTTTAGAAATCTGAATACATCATGCCTCAAAGATAATTACCCATTACCCGACATGGAAACTTTGCTTCAAAGAGTAACAGGATCAGGAATGATGTCCATGTTGGATGGATTTTTTGGTTATAACCAGGTGTTGGTAAATAAAGAATATCAACATAAGACTACTTTCACCACACCTTGGGGTACTTATAAATTTCTAAGAATGCCTTTTGGCTTATTGAATGAGGGTGCCACCTTCCAAAGAGCCATGGATTTTTCCTTCAAAGAACTTATAGGAAAAATAATTGAAATATATCAGGATGACTTAACTGTGTTTTCAAAGGAAAGAGCTAACCACATAAGTCATATTAGGAAGGTTTTTATAAGATGTCGAAAATATGGTATTTCCTTGAATCCCTCCAAGTCAATATTTGGAGTTGACGAAGGCAAGTTGTTGGGGCACATCATTTCTAAAGATGGTGTCAAGGTTGATCCTGAGAGATTCGAAGCTATTAAGAAAGTCCCCTTACCTCATAATCTAAAATCTCTCCACTCCTTTAATGGTCAAATCAATTTCATAAGGAGATTCATCCCAAACTTAGCAGAATTAATGAAACCTCTACAAAAGCTATTGAAGAAAGATGCTAAGTTTGAGTGGACAGATGAAGGGAAAGATGCATTCAAGTCGATAAAAAATGCCATATCCATGTCCCCGGTCTTGATTAGTCCTGATTATTCCAAAGAGTTCGAAATATTTTCCTTTGCCTCAGAAGACACCATTGCTGGTGTTTTACTTCAAAAGAATAAGGAGGGACAAGAGAAACCCATAGCCTTTATGAGTAGAGCCTTACAAAATTCAGAATTGAAGTATACCACGATGGAGAAACAGGCCTATGCTCTTGTCAAGTCCCTTAAACATTTCAGAACTTATATAGGTTACTCCAAAATCATTGGATATGTACCCCATGCAGCTGTCAAGGATATCATGTCTCAGCAATACTGTCTAGGAATCAGGGGTAAGTGGGTTTCAAAAATTCAGGAATATGATTTGGAGATAAGACCTACTAAATTAATCAAGTTACAGGGTCTTGTAAAGATGTTGACCCAAGGAAATGAGGAGGCTTTAGGAATAATCTGCCAGAGCAGCAATTCAGAGCAAAGTATATCAGATGAGTTTCAGAGATTGGAGCAGCACCCCTGGTACACCGACATCATATTTTTCCTCTGCAACCTTACATGCCCGGATCACTTACTAGGTCATAAAAGAAGGGCATTAAGGTTAAAGGAAACTAAGTATTGCTTGACCAAAGATGGTTTGGGTTGGATAAACCCAGATGGTTTGATACTTAGATGTGTCGATGAACTTGAGTCCAAGAAACTCATGGTTGATTTCCATTCAAGATTTTGTGGTGGACATTTTGCAGCTAAAACAACCACCCACAAAATCCTTAGAGCATGCTACTATTGGCCAAACCTATTTTCAGATGTGCACAAGGCTGTCAGAGCTTGCCCCCAGTGTCAGTTATTCACCGGAAAGCAACAAATGAAAGCCTTGCCTCTAAATCCAATAGTAGTCCAAGCCCCTTTTCAGCAATGGGGGCTTGAATTCATCGGTAAGTTCAAGGATAACTCAAGCAATGGTTATTCTTGGTTTCTTACCGCCACAAATTATTTTACCAAGTGGGTAGAGGCCATACCCACCAAAAAGGCAACTGATGCCATAGTCATGGATTTCCTAGAAGACAAAATCATCACAAGATTCGATGTGCCAGCTAGAATAATCACGGATAATGGCCCATGCTTTATTTCTTCCGAGATGTCATCTTTCTGTTTCAAGTACAGCATTATCCTATCTCACTCATCTAATTACTATCCCCAAGGAAATGGTCTAGCAGAATCAAGTAACAAGAACTTAATGACCATAATCAAAAAAATTGTGGGTGACAATAAGAAGGCTTGGGATAGCAAAATCAAAGTGGCACTATGGGCTGACAGGATCACTAAGAAAAGTTCAACAGGGAGGAGCCCTTTCGAACTAGTCTATGGCCTTGATGTCACTTTACCAATCCATCTAAAGCTTCCAGTGTATCAGCTCCTCCAGACATTCAGCTCAGATCAGGAGGCCATCCAGAATAGAATAAACCAATTAATCGAGCTAGATGAGAGCAGAAGAGACTCTCTTGACCATAGTATCAAGAATTCATACAAGGTCAAGAGAGCCTTTGATAAATCTACCCGGTCGAGTTCCTTCCAAGTAGGTGACACGGTTCTACGTTGGCACAAACGACGGGAAAAACTTGGGAAACATGGAAAGCTCGACAGCCTATGGTTGGGACCATACATCATTGATGAAATAGCAGGAACAAACTCCTTCTATCTAAATGACTTGGAAGGAGAAATATTGAGCTTACCAGTGAATGGTTTCCTCCTCAAGCTATTTTTCGTCGAGGCAGTTTGATGCCTTTAGTGGCATTGGTGATTTCAGGGCCAATTTCTAAACCTTTCCCTGCATGTATTTCTAAATTGTATATATCATATTGTTGTATCATTGATTGTTGTATTATAGTTATGTTGTACCATGTTGAAAATTTTCCTTTGTATATTAGTTTTTTGTAAAATATTCCTTTTTGCACATTATAGATTAATTATGTACATTAGTTTGTTTATGGCTAATTTTTTCTTATATATACATGTTACTGACAAACTCTAATTGCCTTGCAGGAACCAAAGATTCTAGAGTTCTCACATCCTCTCCTTTGAACAGAAGATCAGTTAGAGAATGTGTCCCAGATGGAGCCAGAATGTTACCACCTAAGTTGTACTTAGTGGTTTTTATCAAGTGAGCCTAGTGAACCGGACAGGGTTAACTTGTTCGGACTTCAAAAAGACCTTTGGAAGTACTTCTGGGAAGTGCTTGTTGTATCATATCACATGTTCATACCCCATGGGGGAATTGTAATAAATGTTCTAGCATGATAGTGTCTGTAAAAGACTCGGTCTCTCAGACTTCATTTGTCAATCCGATCAGCCCAGGGTGTTTTTTCCCTTGGTTATTATTGGTTGTTGAATAAATGACTGATAATTTCTGATTTTTTCACTCCATAACTCCAAAGTTGGGGTGGTCGGCTTGGCATTTGTGCCTATTGAGGTTATTAGAGTCTATGTGTCAATGTGTAAGCATGCTAGACATCATTTTTGAGTCATATGAACATGTCTAAGTCCCCCTAGGTGTTTTTCAATTTTTCAATTTTTTAGTTTTTTCAGTGTTTTTTATTAAATTTTAATTTTTCCAAAACTTAGGCTATTTTTTAATAGTTTAATTGGAAAAATTGAGTCTGTAATAAAAGTGGGCCAAATAATCGGTTTCAGTCATGTAGGTGCTCATTTTCAAGCTAAGAGCACCATGTAAACCCATGGACCCACTCTTTCCTAAGTTTTATGTGATCTTCCATCACTCAGGTCAGAAAGCCCCAAAAATCAATTATTGATTATTTTAATTAATAAATTGATGAATAATGGAGCAAATCCAAAATCAATAAATCAATGGATTCTCAACTGATTTGAATGAAATCAATCAGATCTGGAGCAGATTGACTGGATCTGACAAATCCTTGACTAAAGGAGGGGATCAAATCAGATCCAGAGCTGATCTACAGTGGTCTTCATGGGGAATTGTGCCCTCTCTCTCTCCACACGTGTGGACTCTCCTGGATGCTCTATGGGCCGTTGTGGCAGTGTATGGGTTGATGTGTCAGCCAGATCAGGCCCCCGGTTGATAAGTAGGCTCAGTCCAGCCTCATTTGTGCATTGATGAACTCTCCATCAGTTGATTTCACTTGATTCCATGAGGAATTGCGCCCCCCCTGGGCTAGATGGCCTGCAAATTGTATAAATCCTGCTTGAGGCTCCCTCTTCCAAGCTAGTTAGAGATGGAATGAAGGGACTTCCATTGTAACTGTGTACTAATTTTCATTTGCTGAAATAAAGAGAAGCTTTGGAGGCTCAATTGTGGAGTACCTTTCATGTGTGGATTGCCATTGTCTTGCTGCATTCGAGGTGAAACTGCTATTTTTCCAATTTTTTGCACCTAATTATTGTCTGCCTGAATGGTTGCTGAAATCATAAGGATAGATCATTGTAAGTAAGCTTACTTACTTTATATTTGCTGCATATGTTTGAATGAGTTAATACCTGTATGTTAAAGAAGGTTATTTGCATACTGTATCATCCCTTTCTCATATGTATCTTCAGATCTGATAGTTCTATCTGCGGGAGTTGTGTTGTAGCTTACAGGTTTGCCGTGGCTGGAAGATCTATGGTTTAGGTTTGATTCCATTGATTTCCAACAGAGATTTCTAAGATCGTGCCCCTCGGTGCTTCTCTACCAAGTTCCCTCAGCAGATCTGCTTCAACAACAAGCACCTTTCTTCCCCTTTCTCTCCTTTAAAAATTATTAAACTTTCCTCAAACTGGTTACTTTAAAGGCTTCTTATTAATATGATCTATCTCATAATTAGGAAAAACACACATAGATATGATCAGTAAGATCCCTCCTTTATTCTAGATCTTAGTTTTTTTTTGCTCATAAAGTTCAAATTCAAGAGATCTAGCTAAAAGTACCTTAGTTTCGCAAGTAATTTAGTGAAAATTCATAGCTTGCTGTTAAGGTAGTTTCATTTGCTGAACAATAAATTTCAAATGAAGTTATATTAGAGGTTATAATTGTTAGGGGATTATATATGATTTAAAGATTAGCAATTACATGCAAACTATGTGAGTTAGGTGTTAGTGATTATAATAGTTTGATTTATAATTGTATTGTTAATTATAGTGATTAAAGTTATAGAATTAGATGTAAGGGAATATAAATGTTAAGGGTTGATGTGTGAAAGGGGTAAAGGTTATATGTGATGATAATAAAGGTTATATGTCTAAAGGTTATCCAATAGCATCCATCGGATATTTGACATATCCATAAATTCATTATCTACAACAAATTTAGGGTGATTTCTTTGCTTTATTTTCTTTTTGTTTCCAACATTAGGGTTTCTTTCTCATTGAAAGAATTGTTAGTAAATTAAGTCTAGAATTGGCCTATTTCAAAATATAAATATGACCACAATTTTACAAACATAGTCCAAAGATACCATTTGCAAGGTTTGCATTGTCATTAAAAGAACCCATGCATTGTCGATGAGTCGTAGCAGTAAATGGTATGGCTCAATGCCCTTGATTTCAACCTCTACCTATGGAATGATGACATTATTGTTTCTAACGATGATGAAAATGATAATTTAATGGTGATCATATCTATGACAATGATGATGGCCATGATGACAACAATGATGGTGGTAGTGAAAACTACGATGATGACAATGATTTTGTTATCGACATCGTCGTCATTGTCACCAACGATGATGATGATGAATACTGACGGCGACGATGATGTTCTTGATGATGATGATGATGATGGCAATCATTATCATGATTATGACAATGATGATAATGATGACGATGGTTGTGATGGTGATGATGATCATTATGATGATGGTTGTGATGGTGATGATGATAATAATCATTGGCACCAATGTTGTTAGTGTCACCATCAATACATTTTGTTTTTTAATCAAAATTTATTTAAAACAAAACATTTAAAATAAATAAACAATACATAAAAAAATTAAATAATAAACAAATGACATAAATATAAAATAAATAAATAAAAATTACATTTAAAAATTAAATAATAAACAAGTTACATAAAATAATAACACATTTAAAACCAAAAATAGTTCACTTACTTCCCCTCCCGCTCATGAACAGAAACATTCCAGTTCTTACCTCATCCATGAACCAATCCGAGAGGTCATGGATTAGGAAGTTTCAAAGGAGGTCACAGAGGTCACAGTGGTTGCAGAGGAGGTCGAGGTTGGAAGTGCTGGTTAAGGTCCTAGAGGTTGCAGAGGAGGTCAAGTTCGCGGAGGAAGCGAAGGTCACCGAGTATAGCCATAGAGGACCCAATGCCTCCCAAACAAGTGAGTCCCCTGCCATTTACCCTCATATTTCTTAGTAAATTTCAAAGGGTTTGTTGAAAGTTTCCATTTACCCTCGGATTCCTTGGTTTATAAAACGAATTTAATGCCATAACCCGAATTTTTTTGGTGGAAGCCGTGAACCCTAGGATATGATCAAAAACTTATGGTGATCAACCAGTTTGTTTTATATGTGATCTGAGTATTTCTTTGAGGTCATAGTTGTTGATATCTTCTCTATGTACACTAAATCTGATCCAATTCACTGAGACTTGTTTCGACTTGTTTTCTTTTATACTGAGACCTCATTGAGGTTGTTCCTTTGTATTAAGTCTCAGCAGTTTTTTATGGGTTCTCTGTTTGATTATTTATTGTACTAATTTTATTGACTAGACCTCTTTTCTTGATTCTTGGTACTGCTTATATGTTTCTTGACTTTCTTTGACCACTCCTATTTGACTCATCCCAGCCATCTCTCTCTCTCTTGGGTTTGTACTAACCCTTTATTAGGGTCACTTGATTTCTAGTTTTGACTAACCTCTGAAAGGTTCAGTCTTTTCTGAAAGTAAATTTTCTGAGTATTTTAAAGGAAGGGCTTCACAGACAGGTAAGTTTCATCACCTATCTCTTCTATTGCTAAATAAACAATTTGATTATTTTATTTTTTTATTACATTTTAATGAAGATTACTTTAACACAGTGACCTAACTGGTAGTGTAAAAAGGGAAAGTTGAAAGAGATGAAAAATATGTTTTATTAATGTTTAGTTTCAGTACTTGTTTATTAAATGAAAATTTTGAATTAAATTATATTGAATTTTTATTATTTTGCATAAAAACCTAACTATATCGAAAAATTAACATATATGACTTGTGGTTCATCCATAAATCCATAGATCATGACACATGATGTTATCACTCCAGGAAACTCCTCTAGGTTGTGGCTCGAGGATGCTTGGTAACTTAAAATGTTTTTTAGGTTTTTCTAATATGGATCAAGTCAGGTAACCTATATAACCTCCCACTCTCAAGACATGCATGAAGCTCACTCAATCACAAGGATTTTAGTTAAAACTTGTTAAGTAGTTTGACAATAAGGTGCAAGGATGGAGAACTCATCTAGCTAGAAGACTTACATGCAAAATAGATGCATATAAATGGCTAAATCCTGACAAGGATGGTACTTATAAATCAAATCACATTAACTCACCAATAGGATGACAGCTATTAGCTATTAATCAACTTGAAAATCACCTAAATGCACATTCAGGCATAAGTACAGTAAAGATAAAGATGACGGTTGAACAACTCATAAAAAAAGAGCTTACAAGTATAATAAATAAGATGAGATGCTTGAAAATAGAATAGGATTACAAATCCCCGAAGTCGAACCTTTATTATAAAATCAATCATGGGCTTTATAGCCTTCTACAAAAATGAAAAATCCTGAAAATCCGATCTGTTTACACAAAAAATACTTGAAAGTGATAGTTTTCTCAAATTAGGGCTTCAAACCCTTGCTAACTATTTGTCTATCTATTGTGAAGATCTAGTTCACTGAGGGAAATTTTAATAACTGAAGTGGTCGCTGATAATCACCACTGCTAGTTTAGTGTGAAATTGCCACCAACAGCCAGTGTCTCAATGTTTAACTGAAGTGACCTTTCTTGTTTAATCCGCCATATTTTTCTACCTTGCTGTTGGGCTCACTGATCGGAAGCTCTGTCTTATAGCACATCGACGCCCTATACCAGAACGCTGCCACTGTTTCGGAGGTGAAATGAACTAGTTTTATCACTGTCAGAAGTCATTTGTCAAAGGAATCAGGGCATTAGTCCTCTACGCCGCCGATGGAAAGTCTTGTTATTCGCCAATGCGCATAATTGTTATGCCGTCGTTGTTTTAGAGGTAAAACGAACTAGTTTTGTCGCTATCAGAATGATTTTTGTGATTGATCGAAAGCCTTTTCCGTTGCCTTACCGACACTGTGGAGCTACTTAGCTTTACCTCGCCAATCGGTAGCCCTCGATTCTTCTGATCGCCGATGAGTTTCTATTGTCGTGTAACCCACAGTTGGTCTGTCTCCCGCCGTTGCAGCTCCTTAGTGGACTATTTTGTTGACCTGTAGTCCTTAGTTCTTTCGATCGTCGATGATTTTCTATTGATTGATCGAAAGCCTTAGTCAGTTTGTCTCCCACTGTTGTGGCCCCTTAGTGGATTATCTTGCTGATGGTTAGTGTTTTCAAGCTCCGATGCCTTATTAAGTAGTGGTTCTGATTTCTGATACGTGACTTCGGCAGCGTTTTAGTGCTTTATATCGTCGACACTGCGGAAAATTTCAGTTTTACTTCTTCAAAACTTTATATTTTTTAACTATCGTTGATTTTTCTTTATCGCTATCGGAGGTCAATAGAATTCTGAATCGGAGCTTTAGTTCTCTATGATGCCACAGTGTCGGCATCTCAAACCACTAGACTCTTCGTCGGTGATCGAAACCTCAGACCACTAATGATCGGCGATCGGAACATCAAGCCACTAGCGCGTCGAAACTTTAAATCTGAGCGTTGCCGCTATTTTGGAGGTGAAACGAACTAATATTCTCAGCATTGGCGATCAAAATCTCTTTCCTCTAACCATCGAAACTTTCAATCACTAGATTCTCTGCAGTGGCGGTGTCGTAGTGGACTAAAACTCTGAAACATCAGCATAATAGAGGACTACACCTCCGATCACTATTTAAAAATGTTCTGATGGTAGTAAAAAAATTTAGCAATACGCCTAACTGCCGAAGGGGTTTTCCACCTGTTATTTATCTTCCATATTTCGGTGGATAATGAGATGTTCTGATCCTTTCCCAAGCCACCGAAAGCTACAACTTGTGAAATTTTTACCCAAATCAAAAAACAGAGGCTTTCAAATTGTCAATGATATTCATATCCTTCATCGCATGAGTTAAATTCTTCATACTATCAAAATAAATTTATTTTGGGAGATAACATATGGCTCCTTCTTGGGGATGGGAACCTCCCTGTGAGGTCCCAAGAACCCCATACCAAAATGTCTTTCCCTAAAAGCAACTAAGTAAATTAACACTATCCTTTATTGTTCCATTGGGCATGGAGTTTATTCTGAAATCAAAACAACCTACTATCTACTAATTTACAATCATAAGGCCTCAGAGCCTCAAATAAAATAGAACTTAAAGAACCGCCCATTTACTGGGCTATCAAATACCTCTTCACCTTCCAAACTCTGCAATTTGAAGGTGTTATTTTTATGTACCTGGGCTATCACAAAAGGGCCAATCCACAAACAGTCGAATTTTCCATGTTTCCCCTTGTCCTGTCTGACAGCGTCCCACTTGAGGACCCAATCTCCGACCTAGAAGTTGTCTGCCTTTGCTCTTTTGTCAAACATGGCCTTTATCCTCTATTGATGAGCTTCTGATTTTCCTACAACTTGCTCCCTTATTTGTTGTAATTCTACCAAATCCATCATCCTTCTTACCATATCATTTGGTTCATCCTCCTCTTCCTAAAAGAAATTTGCCACTGGAAGGATGAGCTGGATAGGAAAGATGGCCTCAGTGCCATAAACTAGTTTGAATGGAGAAGTCCCTATGGATATTTTGTCTATTACCCTATCAGCCCCTAAAGAAAACTTAAGCTTTGAATTCCAGCTTTTCTGATTTGTCTCTAGCAGTTTCCTGATGATTCTGACTAGGCTTTTGTTGGATGACTCAGCCAGGCCATTGCCTTGTGGGTAATAGGATGTGGAGTGCACCAGTTGAATACCCATTGATTCACAAATTTTAACTAATTCCCTAGCCTTAAAAGCTAGTGCATTATCAGTTACTAACCTTACTGGGCAAACAAGCCTGTTGAAGATGTTCTCATATAAAAATCTCATGATGACTTGATGAGTGGCATTTCTGGTGGGAACTACTTCTATCCATTTGGTAAAGTAGTCAGTGGCTACTAAGATCCACTTATGTTGTCCACTGGAAGATGGATTTATTTCACCTATGAAATCCAGACCTCGTTGTTGAAAGTCCCATTCACTGTAATAGGCCTAAGGGGCAAGGATTTGAGCTACTGCTTCCCTATAAATCTTTGACATTGGTCACAGGCCCTTACAAAAGTGCATACATCAGAAAAGAGGAATGGCCAATAATATCCTGCTCTTAAGATCTTGTGGGTTGTGTTTTTCTAGTAGTGGTGGCCTCCACATGTACTGGAATGAAAGTGATGCATGACCTATTATGATTCCTCTTTATCTAGACACATTAACAAAATTCCAGACTGATCCCTCCAGTACAGTAATTTGTCAATTATGCAAAACTTAACAGATGTCAACTTAAGAGCTCATGCTTGGTTAGGAGTGAGATCAGGAGAAACTTCTAATTTTTGCAAAAATGGAATGATACCTGAATACCACTCACATGAAGATATGTTCTCAGCTACTGATGGACTGTTATTTTGATCTTGATTTACTTATGTTTCCACTGCTACCATAGTCTGCACCTTTGCTAATCGGACACATGTGAAATTTATTCCCAACAGTTCATAGGTTTTTTTGTCCATGAGTTTGGCCAGACCTAATACCCTTACCAGCTTGGTGGGTTTCACCTCTACATCAAACTCAAAGAGTTTGGCAATCCACTTAGCTCTCTTCCCATCAATGTCAGGCTAGGTCAAAACATCCTTCATAGCAGTTGAAGGGACATATGCAATGACCTTTGCATGGAGAATGTAGATTCTAAAAGTCTTCAAATATTTTATGAGAGCATAAGCCTGCTTCTCAATTGGGTCATACTTCAGCTCAGCATCTCTCAAGCTTCTACTAAAAAAATCAATTGGATGATCAAGACCTTCATCATTCTTTTGTAATAGTACAGCTGCCACTGTGTCATAAGATGCAAAAGAGAAAATGTAAAAACCCTTGGTGTAGTCGGGACTAAGTAGGGTTGGGGATTCCATGATGGATTTCTTAATATCTTCAAAAGAGTTTCTTGCTTGGTCAATCCACTTTATTTCTGGATCCTTTTTTAGCATGACTGTTATATACTTTACCAGCTCAGAGAAATTTGGAATAAACCTTTTGACAAAGTTTATCTTGCCTAAAAAGGACTGAATGTCTCTTTTTGACCTTGGTATTGACAGTTTTTAGATTGCTTCCACCCTCATCAGATTGATCTTTATACCTTCAGCTAAGACTATGTGGCCTAGGAGCTTTCCTTCATCGAGTGCAAACTGGGACTTCTTGGGTTCAGTGATATTCCATACCTTCTACACTTCAGAAATACCTTCCTTAAATGTTGCAAGTGGTCATGATGGCTGTGAGAGTAAACTGTTAAGTCATCCAAATATATCAGCACAAATTTATAATTTAGCCCTACAAAAGCTAGGTCCATAGCTCTCTGAAAAGTATCCCCGGCATTCATTAGCCCAAATGGAATTTTAGCATACATGAAGGTGCCCCAGGGGGTGGTAAAGGCAGTCTTCTCTTGGTCATATGGGTGCACAGAAACTTGGTTGTATCCAGAGAAGCCATCAAGGAAGGACATGACCCTAGCCTCCGAGACTTTCTGTAGCAGATGTTCCATCTTGGGCAGTGGATAGTTGTGTTTTTTGGAACACTTGTTCAGGTTTCTAAAATCCACACACAACCTAATTTCTCCATTTTTCTTTCTTACCACTACTAGATTTGCAATCCACTTGGAATACCTGAGGGGGATTATGATCTTGTCTTTGAGGAGTTTTTGGATCTCTTTCTCAATCACTGGTAATAGAAGGGGGCTGATGGGTATCAGCTTCTGTTTGAAAGGAATGGTGTCCTTTTCCAAAGGAATCCTGTGCTAGATGATGTTGGTGTCATATGTTTTTAGGTCACTATAATCCCATGCAAAGACATCAGCAAACTCTTTTATCAAGCTGCAAAATTCATACTTTTGTCCAGCAGTCATCCCAATGGATAGATTTATCAGTTTTAGATGGATTTGGCTTCCTATGTTTTGCTCTTGGATAGTAGGATCTAGCTCCCTTTTGGCAATCTTTAAAGGGATGTCATTGTGATCAAACAGTTCTTCCAATGGTACTAGACCTCGGGGTATGTAGTTGCTGGGAAATTGGACAATATTCTGTTCAGTCACTTTATCTTTTAACTTGAGCTATTTGGATTCCTCCATGTTAATGTTTTCCTGGTCTATGTGTATGTCAGAGAATTCATCTACTAACTGAAGGAATTTACTAAGCTCCTCATTATTTTCAAACACCCTCCAAAATTTTACATTGTCTGGCAGAGAGGGTTTGTACTTGACCTAAACATCATAGCTGAGCTTAGGGGGTAAAGGAGGAACAAACAGACTTGCAGAGACAGCCATGGAATCAGCCAGGTGATTCAAATCCCTAGGAATATATGACAGTTCAAAAAACATAAAGGAGTCTCTGATTTTCCATACCTCGTTCCTGTAGGCCTTCAATCTGATTTTTTTGTCTGAAAAGTGTTGTTGACCTACTATATGATGAGGTCTGCATCTCCAAAAATATTCAAGCCCCATCTCCTTGGTAGCTTTAACTCCTAGCAGCAAGGCTTCATATTCTGCTATGTTGATAGTGGTTTTTAAATCAAGCTTATAAGATAAGTGAATGTTTTCCTTAGATGGGGAGATCAATACTACACCCGCGCCTGCTGAGCTTTGAGCGCTAGCCCCATCAAAATACATGGTCCAGATCTCTGTCATGACTTCTTCGGGCTGCTGACGGGTGGGCTCAGTGAGCTGAACTGATGTCTGCTAATTATCATCTATTTGCAAAATGCAAGACCCGAAATCGGTGTCTACTGCGTAGATGGGGTGATTCATTGAGCGGTTCTCCTTGTTGATAATGTATGCTAGCTAATTTTCCCTGTACAGCCTCTTAGTCTCCCCTCCAAACATGGTAATGGTGGCATATGTAAGATCCATCTAAAGGGTGCCACCTAGTCATTTTCTCCATGACCGAGATAGCAAGAGGCCAAATTTTGGAGGAATATCGGCCACTACAGTGTCCATCATTACGCTTTTTGAAGGTAGTTGCGTTAAGTTTACAGCAAGGTCTTTGATGAGGCCCAAGCACTTGACCTTCCTGGAGTCAAAGGAGAATAAATCATGGTAGGGCTTGGTGATGTTGAGGCCAATCTCATCCATCACAGCCTTTGGCATTAGGTTATGAGAGGCTCCCGAATCCAGGAGACAGTTATGGAGGATTTTATCATGGATGTTCAAGGATATATAGAATGGTGGGTAGGAGTCCTTTAGGTCTTCGATCATGGGGCCCAGGGTTACAACAGGCTTGTCATCTTACAGGTTCACAAATTCAGTGTCAATGTGCACCTTGGGCTAAAGGGAATTTAGAATGGAGGTTTTGAATGCATCATTCTTCATTGGCTCAATTAAAGGGAAAGGGATTTTCAATTTTTGAATTTCAGACTCGAGGTTGAAGGAATAATGTAGCCTATTTGGAAACCTTACCTCAGGAGTTGTAGGTTTGAGTTGGACTTGATCAGGTGTGGCTGAAGGTGCTGGTCTATGCAATGCTTTGGATGGGACAGCCACTTTCTTTGTTAAAAAGGAAACCCTTTTAGCTGGTGCAGCAGGATGCTTGACAGGTACATCATTCTTCTTTAGGGGAGAAACCAGCCTAGACCTCATTTTGTAGCCTCCCTGACCATCATGAACCTGATAGACAGCCTCTTTAGTTATCTGCTCATTAATCAGGGCTTCCTCATATTCTACCTGTGTCAAAAAAGAATAGTCCACCTCATCCTCCATGCAGTGGATATTGTCTTCAGCTTCTCCTTCTTTTTCAATGAATTTTGGATCTTCTTCTAATACAGCATTTTGAAATGGAGCTCTTATCCTTTGATCTTCCCCTTGATTTCTCTCCCTTATGAGAATCTGAACTGGGGGTTTTCCTCTTCTATAAGGAACAAAATTTGGGTTTCGAGGAGCAAAGTCGCTTGGCCCTTTACCCCTCACCAGTAGATGTCCTTGGTCCTTCAATTTAGACATTTCAGCAGTCAGGTTATCTAACAGTTTGGTCATTTTGTCAATCTTGTTCTCTGATGCCGAAGCCCCACTATAGTCTATTGGCTTCTTTTTTCTGTCTATCTTCCCATTGACCTTCTGAGATGCCAGAATGTTTGACTCTACTTCTAGGGAAGCATCCTACATGAGTGATAAGGAAACATACCTCCTTTCTTTAATAATTAAGCAGAATTCAGAGTCAAAGGAATTTGCATAAGTTATCCTAGCTGAGGTATCAGTGGGCTTAACTTCGGTAGGGATCTTGCTATACATATTGTTGAATCTCTTGGTAAAGTTGGAGACAGACTCCCCATTTTCTCTTTTCAGGTTGCTGAACTCTATGATATAGTAGAGGTGGTCCTTCCTTTCTCCCCAATGCTTTAGGAAAATTTCATCTAGGGCCTTTATTGCTGCCACTGATTCGGCAGGAAGTTCCTTAAACCACCTCTTAGCCTGGCCATCTAGACTTTGCACAAATGCCCTAGTCCATACATCTTCTTGTTCTATGTTAATATTTTCAGCATAGCTGTAAAAAGCCTCTAGATGTTCTTCAGCAGTGAAATCCCCTTCCCCTGTAAACTTAGGCATATACTTCAGATAATCCCCAGTAGGCATGGCTGCGAGAGGATTTGGCAGAATTAAGGGCGCATACCTAGCTACCAGGATCCTTTCCATCTTAGTCAATTGAGGGGAAACCCTATTGGAAATGGGTATGGACAGGGTTGTGGAAGGCAGCACTGATGAAGATAATTGCTGAGAAGGCGGTGGTATACTTATCCCAGTGGAGTCACCAAGGATTGGATCTTCACAAGCAGTAGTGCTTGAAGATGCCCAACCCCTAGATTTTTCTGATGTATCTAAAAAATCTTGGGAATTAAGAGTTTTAGCAAAGGAAATAATAGCATAAAGATTTGTTGAAATACCTGATGTAGTTTTTTGTGCAATACTGTTGGTCTGTCTTAGTAAAGCCCTAGCTTTCCTCAAAATTTATTCTGGATCTGGCACCTGTGTTGCTAGTGGCCCCTTTGGGTTTGATCTGGTACTTGGTCTTCTTGAAGCCACTTTATATCAATGGAGTTTCCAAATAGATGATTACAACTGTAATAATGTCCAAGCTTTGTCTATCATCAAAGCATGGATCTATGTCGTCTCCTAGGGAAGCTGAGCTTCAATCTCCTCTCCCTAGCAATGGTGCCACTTTGTTATCACTCCAGGAAACTCCTCTAGGTTGTAGCTCGAGGATGCATGGTAACTTAAAAAAAAATTTAGGGTTTTCTAATATGGATCAAGTCAAGTAACCTATATAACCTCCCACTCTCAAGACATGCATGAAGCTCACTCAATCACAAGGCTTTTAGTTACAACTTGTTCAGTAGTTTAACAATAAGGTGCAAGGATGGAAAACTCATCAAGCTGGCAGACTTACATGCAAAATAGATGCATATAAATGGCTAAATCCTGACAAGGATGGTACTTATAAATCAAATCACATTAACTCACCAATAGGATGACAGCTATTAGCTATTAATCAACTTGAAAATCACCTAAATTCACATTCAGGCATAAGTACAGTAAAGATAAATATGATGGTTGAACAACTCATAACAAAAGAGCTTACAAGTAGACTAAACAAGATGAGACGCTTGACAATAGAATAGGCTTACAAATCCCTGAAGTCGAACCTTTATTATAAAATCAATCATGGGATTTATAGCCTTCTACAAAAATGACAGAACCTGAAAATCCGATCTGTTTACACAAAAAATACTTGAAAGTGATAGTTTTCTTAGATTAGGGCTTCAAACTTTTGCTAACTATTTGTCTATCTATTGTGAAGATCTAGTTCACTGAGGGAACTTTTAATAACTGAAGTGGTTGCTGATAATCACCACTGTTGGTTCAGTGTGAAATTGCCGCCAACATCCAGTGTCTCAGTGTTTAACTGAAGTGACCTTTCTTGTTTAATCCACCAGATTTTTCTACCTTGCCGTCGCGGTCGCTGATCGGAAGCTCTGTCTTCTAGCACATAGACGCCCTAGACCAGAACACTGCCGCTGTTTCGGAGGTGAAATGAACTAGTTTTATCGCTATCGAAAGTCGTTTGTCAAAGGAATCGGGGCATTAGTCCTCTACACCACCAATAGAAAGTCTTCTTATTTGTCGATGTGCGTAACTATTATGTTGCCACTGTTTTGGAGGTGAAACGAAATAGTTTTGTCACTA
This sequence comes from Pseudotsuga menziesii, assembly GCA_001517045.1. Taxonomy (NCBI): domain Eukaryota; kingdom Viridiplantae; phylum Streptophyta; class Pinopsida; order Pinales; family Pinaceae; genus Pseudotsuga; species Pseudotsuga menziesii. Next base: position 301,245 of record LPNX010441840.1, read on the forward strand.
TCGAAATTATTTTTGTGATTGATCGAAATCCTTGTCCATTGCCTTACTAACACTATGGAGCTGCTTAGATTTACCTCGCTGATCCGTAGCCCTTAGTTCTTCCGATCACCGATGAGTTTCTATTGTCGCAGAACCTGCAGTTGGTCTGTCTCCCACCATTGCAGCTCCTTAGTGGACTATCTTGCCGATCTGTAGTCCTTAGTTCTTCCGATCATCGATGATTTTATATTGATTGATCGGAAGCCTTAGTCAGTCTATCTCCCGCCATTGCGGCTGCTTAGTGGATTATCTTGCCGATGGTTAGTGTTTTCAAACTCCGACGCCTTATTAAGTAGTGGTTCCTATTTCTGATATGTGACTTCGGCTGCATTTTAGTGCTTTATACCACCGAAACTACGGAAACTTTCAGTTTTACATCTTTAAAACTTTATATTTTTTAACGGTCAGCAATTTTGCTTTATCGCTATCGAAGGTCAATAGAAGTCTAAATCGGAGCTTTAGTTATCTATGCTGCCACAGTGTCGGCATCTCAAACCATTATACTCTTCGTCGGCAATTGGAACCTCAGACCACTAATGATTGGCGATCGGAACATCAAGCCACCAGTGCATCAGAACTTTAAATCTGAGGGCTGCCGATGTTTCGGAGGTGAAACGAACTAATATTCTTAGCATCGGCGATCGGAAGCTCTTTCCTCTAACCATCAAAACTTTCAATCACTAGATTCTTCGCAGTGGCGGTGCCGTAGTGGACTAAAACTCCAAAACATCAGCGTAATAGAGGACTACACCTCCGATCACTGTTTAAAAATGTTCCAATGGCAGTAAAAAAATTTAGCAATACGCTTAACCACCGAAGGGGTTTTCCACCTGTTATTTATCTTCCATCTTTCGGTGGCTAATGAGATGTTTTGATCCTCTCTCAAGCCACTGAAAGCTACAACTTGTGAAATTTTTACCCAAATCAAAAAACAGAGGCTTTCAAACTGCCAGTGATATTCATATCCTTCATCGCATGAGTTAAATTATTCGTACTATCAAAATAAATTTATTTTGGGAGATAACACACGCCCTATGGAAGGAAATTTCCATGATTGACATATGGGATAGATGTTGAGATTTAGGTCACCAAGGACGTTCCTCTAAGACTATGGTAAGCTTCAAATCTAAAAACTATAGTTTTAAGACAACAACATTGTTTCTATGGCTAGTTGACTATGCATGGGGCCTCAGAGCATGACATAATAGTCCTAAAAGAGTTTTCAACCAATGAATATCATTTGGGACCCATGGTATGAATTTAATTCTAATTTCATTTATTAGGGGTAGTATAGATGGTTCGGTTCTCCTTGGGGTAGTATAGATGGTTTGTTTCTCCTGCATGGAAAATTGTTGGCTAATAGTTTATCCTTGGGGTTTCTTATCTTTTTAAAAGGTGGAGTGTCCACATTCTACTACAATTCCATTTCTTTGTTACATGGCTTAATTTTATATTTTTTCTATTGGTGGGGCCATTTGGAAAACAAGCAACTGTTGAAAATATCTCAAGTTAAGTGCTAGTGAAGGTCGAGTTGCTCCTTGGTGGATGATAATAACACACAATCATAGTTCCATATGCTCAATTTACTCATTGCTTTCAATTTCTTAAATTTGCACTCTAAAAATGGGCTTTACTGTTGCATCATTTGAATCAAATCAAGTATAAACCCATGAGACATTTCCTTTGGATGGTATCATTAACCCTAAAATAGGATACATGACAAATTCTAATGTTTGGTGTACTGAGGTAGGGTTTTCTTGCCCTAGAGAGGGTTTGGGACCAAACTTTGATGGATTGGGTCCTAAATGAAACACTTATATGAAACACAAGCCATGAACTAGGCTCCAAACCACAAGATAATCCCTCCAAGTGAAAAGTGTGTCTTGATATATCTAGACCCATTCTAATAATTGGCACACCAAAGAAAGGCATCCTCACCCAAGACATATTTGAAGCTAAATTTCAATTGCTTAGCCCTAAAATTAACTACTTCTTATGCACATGACATATGAATGAAGAATTGGACCACAATACAATCCCACCATAAGGAATCTTTGGCATGTGAGTGGAATGTGAGACTAATTTGGATATTTGGTAAACTATGAAAGTTTCTCCTATCTCCAAAGCTTATTTGACCTTCCATCTCTTTGGAAGGTCAAATAAGAGGTAGTTACAACGATATATTGCATATAAGAGGTAGTTACAAGGATCTATTGCATATATTTGGCCTATTTCAAAATTAACATCACATAGGCTCGGAATTTTGATGATTCCTTCTTATATGAACTCGAGGCATTCAAAATGTATTTTTGGCCATTTTTCCAATTTTGAACATGCAAGACAATTAAAGGAAAAATCACTTACTAATCAACATATGCATTTTCAATCTTGCGTGAGAATTGTTAACTATGTAAGATGATAGCGGAAAATGCATCCCTTAATTCCTTGTAATTTTCTAATATGAATTATGCATACCCAACAAGGTCCTATTTGAATTTTTTTTCCCATGGTGGAGATAGAACCAAACAGGTATTTGTCAAATATTTATTCCTCAAGCGATGGGATTTCAGTGAGACTGGATGAAAGTGAGACATCTAGTAGGTATACAAGAGTTATATCAACTAGATGTCAAAAGATCATAAGAAAAATCCATAAACGCATGGAATTGTTTCTTGCTGAAGGGGGGTCATGTTTCTATGATGATGAGACAATAGGAGACATCGAGGTGCCCTTGAGGTACAAACATATAGTGAAATAATGGGTACCCAAGTATATTCCTCAACTAAACACATATTTTTGTGTGAACGAGAGGATATATCAAATTGCACCATCGTCATTACATGGTTTGGAGTTGTTTTGCACGGATGGCATAAAGGTCGATTACAATAGATGTTAAAAATTGATGGAGTATGTTGGACCCTGTTACAACTACAAAGAGTGGATGTTCCTGGTCCAATATACATCAAATATGTGCAGATATGGATTGTCAGAAAATTATTTATAGTTGAAAGACAAAGATCAAAATAAAGGAGCAACATTGTACATTGACAGAAGGCCAAAATCCACGGGGAATATTGTGGGGTTTATAAACAGTACACAACCAGGGTCTACAATTAAGAAACCCAATTGCATATTTGAGGGGTGTGAAGGAAACCGTGTTTTTTTATGTGCCATTAAATCAATAGTTGTAGGGGAAGAGTTGCTTATTAATTACACTTTGAATCGAGTAGATACACACACGGTTACTATGGGAGTGGTTCATCTAACAATTTACCCATCCTTTTATTAATTAATTTAATATCTTAAGGATTTTTCATTAGTCTATTGTTATAATTTTGTTTAAATTTTCTATATTTTCTTCGCATGGTAGTGATCGGGGCAGGTCCCCAACATCTAGTTAGAGAAGTACAACTTCCTCTAGGCAGAAGGTATACATATTTGTAATAGTAAAAATATAATTTGAAAAAGAGTTTTTTTGTTGTGTTTTTTTCATGAGTATATTCATTTGGTTTATATAATGTTATTTGTATATTTGTTGCAGAGTGTTGATCGAGGAAACCAATTGTTTGTTGATCAGAATACAGCAACCTTGGGGCAACAAGTAGCCTTGATTGTAATTGTACAATTTAAATACAATAAATTTTTTTCCTATTACGTTATTTTCGTGAGTATTTTGGTTTCATTTGGATCATTTTTCTATGTTTTTCAAGCAGGGTGTTGTAAGGGGCACCTCCCTAGCAGTAGATGATATCGGACCTACCTCGAGGTAGCAAGTATACATCAATGCAATTATACAAATTTAATATGAACAAAAAGTTTTATTTGTTGTGTTTTTTCATTAGTATATTTGATTCATTTAGATAATGTTATCTATATACTTGTTTCAGAGTGTTGATTGGGGAAACCACCCGGTTGCTGATCAGACGACAACAACCTAGGGGCAACAGGTATACCTGACTATAATTACACAATTTTAGTACATCAAAAAAACATCTTATATGTTGTTATCGTGAGTAGACGATCCTCGAAGCAGCAGGTATAATTCATTGGAATTGTACAAATATAATATGGAGCATAATGCTTTTTTATCTTTTTCGTGTGTATATTGGTTTCATTTTGATAATATTTCTACTTCTTTTTGGAAGGGGGGAGATCAAGGCAATTCCCTAGCTATGGATCATATGACACCAGCATCGAGGCATCAGGTAAATCTAATTGTAATTTTATGAATCTATCATGATCGATATGTTTTGTTAATATACATTTTTCCTTGGTCTATTTCTTTCACATCAGTGATGTTTTATATATTTTTGTTGCGGGCCACTGATTTGGTGTATGAAACAGTGCCAGAGAAGTAAAAAATATTTTGATGTGGATGAATTGATGCGTGATGTTGTGATTGGTTCTTCTCTAAACCTGATTAAGATGATATAGAATACCTTGAGAAAAATTAATGAGAATATCCTTCATCTGCTATTCATTCAGCTGCAGACATATGAGATTAGAGTCAAGGTTGATGTTTCGGTAAAGAGATCGCATGCCTTCAAAGAAAGCTGTGGAATCTTGAATCATAATATAAATTCATTTAGTACTTTATAATTTTTACTTGTATATGATGGTGAACGTATAAAATATGGTTTGTATTTAAAGGATTTTCTACAATCACACACTATTGGTCAAGGTGGTGTTGGCCCGAGTGATGCTCGGGGAGACTCATCACATGAGCAAATGACTCCATGTATATCTCATGTGCCATTGTTGTTGACTAAATAATTAGCAACACATTTTGTGACACCCCTGAGGCCAGCTGTGAGTGCACCTGCTAGTGGCTGGCGCACACCAGATCGTGCAGAAGAAGGGGTTGATGCAAATATTACTAGTATTGACATTGATGAAGAATCATTTCATGGATCTTCCTGTGTCACTGAACGGGTACAATATAGACAACATTTTTGGTGGATGAAGAGCTCGTTCCAATAAAGATAGAGAAGAACCCAGGTAATTATTGTGCATTGATCAAATTAGTGTTTATAATTTGATTGTAATATACCTATAAAACATTGTCTTTCAACAAATGATATCATGATCATTTTGCAGGAAATGATTTTTTCAATAAATATCTAAATGATTTGTCCTTGCATATATTTGGGCCCACCATCCACACAAGGTGGGATAAACAAATCAAAAATTTAAAAGATGAGCTCACTAATCTGTTTTTTGGCATGTTCGACAACGAGACCTTTAATAGAGTCGCGGTCCTAAAGAAGCTTGGAAACCATATGAATTTTTTCAGGACCAATATATGGTTCACCTAGAAAGGAACCCTAGGTATGAACGCCCTTAGATGATTACAACAAGAGATTGGAAAGCCCTAGTGAAAAATGGAAAGGATAAGGCTCTGAGAAAACAAGGAAAGCTACCACCAGGAACAAGGAGGTCCGCAATGCTTTCCACAATGTAATTCTAAACCTTATTATTATTAATCTATATAAAAAAAATTGGAACATATAACGTATTTCAACACTTTCATAGGTTGTTTGATACGTCAAAGGCCACAAAGGAAAGACAAGAAAAAATTGGTCAAAGCAAGCTTGGGCCTGGTGGTTATTCAAATTTGGTGGCACGAATTGTAAGTATTGAAAATCCAATAATGCATCCAAATAATAATTTACAAATTATTTTCGTTTTATTGCACCGCAAAAGGTAAATTCATGATTTTGTGCAAATATGCAGGCTGTCTGATTCAATGAAGTTCCCATTGAGGAAGACTTGAAGATTGGATTCCAGCACGGATTTGGAGTTGTTGTTGAACACTGAAAAATATTTTATGGGAAAACACAGTCTTCTAGTGATCCATATTGTGCACAAGTATATAGAATCTATATAGTTTAATGAGGATTTATTACTTGTGCAATCCATTCATTATAAATAATTTCCCTCAAATATTGACTTTGTTTTGAGCAGGAAAGCAACAATCCAATCAATGTCAAGGATGGACAACAATCAATCGAATATCATGATTCGAATCTTGGTAATGAATTTATTCATATGCTACAATTTTAAATATTGCATTGCTTATGGTGAACAGTAATTATACTTTTACATGTTTCAACTACAGAGCATGTAGAGGGTCACACTGTACAGGTTGAGCCTGGACAGAAATATGAAGTACATGATGTGGCCACATCAGGTAAAAAAACACCTTTGTAATGTATTTTTTAAAGAAATACTTGTATTTATAATACCAGAATATATCAATGTAACATTTTCAAATTATTGCAGCAAATCCGGACCCCTTGCCACAAAATCCACATCGTGAGTACTCTACTAGGAAGTCATCACAGCAAGTTGATGAACCACCAAGAACTGAACAACAAGTTCTAGATGATGAGTTTCTTGTTGATTTTGTAAAGAGAAAAAAATAGAAATAAGTGACTGAAGAAATACTATGAAATTATTTTTGATAATATAATGTCATGGATATTTTTTCCCCTACTGAATGAATGAATGGTTTAATGAATGTTAGTTTTTATTCAGTGAATGGTAAATCTTTCTTTATGATGAAACGTGCATGTTTGCACATAATTTTGTTGTCAAGTACATGCATTGGGTATGGGGAATTGAGAGTGATGTGAGCGGGGGGATGGGCCATAAGAGCTTCCACCTTCACATGGTTGGTCATGTAATAGTAAAGAATATTGAATTATTCTGAAAACAAAGAGTATCTCAATGAATGGCTACAGTGGTTCCTTTCTACAACCCATTTGTGTGTCATCTAAATTTTGATAATTTCCTGGGGCTTGTTATGAAAATAAATCATCTTACTTATGATAGTTTGAGAAAGGGTAAAATCAGATGAAATTAAGCATCAACAACAAACAAATAAGCAATCAATTCTTACATAGTGATATTGTGAGATAAAATTCATTGAAATCTAGTTCCACAAACCTATTTTTAGGCATAGTTGAACAAGAATATCACTAATCAATTCATGTTTACCAAAACGAAATGGGTGTGTTGCTATAGATGACAAAAGATAAGATTGATAAGATGATTTTATCAATGTCCATTGAATCAACACAATAGTATGCCAATAAACCCTAGGGTTGCATCTAGGTCATAAACCCTAGTTGTGGACATAAACAAATAGAAAAATGAGTTATAAATTCTCACACTCTCTTGTATACCATGTTGAGGTTCGTAAGAGACTGCAAGGATGAAATTGAACCAACCAACAAACCCTGATTCCTATAATAAACAAGGAGAAAAACAATGTTAGGGTATCACAACATTACAACCTAAGAAGTGTATTAGAGATTATTTATGGGTGCATTACTATAGGAAAAATCCATAGTGTGCTAGAGAGAAGATGAAAACCAATAACAAGAGAGTTTAGGGTGCTCATAGTCTAAATCTCTTGTATTCAAGAGTTTAGGAAGTTTACATGAGGCATGGGTCCTTGCCCAATTTATGCCAAATGTAAAATTGTGTCATACTAGGATTTGGGAGGGTTTTAGTTATAGTTATGGTACATTTCTTGATAATTCATTGAGTGAAGACCTTACTATACTTGTTGCAATAGGTACAATGCTAGAATGTAATCTTTGCATTTCTTATTTATAATGGAACTAGGATGAACAAAATTTATTGCATCTGTTATATTTCATCTAATTGTTTCTACAAGCTAAGGCAATAAATGAATTGGTGATGTTTTTTAATTCATGATTTTGTTAAGAAACAAATGTATTCTTTACAGTTTTGGAATATATGTTCTATATATTATCATCATTTTTCATGGTACTAATAATATTTGTAATATGATGTAGTCGTTAGGGCCCCTGCATGAGGTCTTTCCATCCAAATAGAGAGTCTGGAGAGGATTCCAACTATAAAGACTTCCCATCTTGGAAATGGTGACGAAAATGTTTAAATGTCATTATGTTTTTTAAGACTACTTCTTTTGGCTAATATGTAAGGCTTCACTTGCTATTGGGAGCTCTAAGGCATGATCTAACTATTCATTTGGCCCTGAATTTGGAAAAGGTAGGAACATACCCTTTGCATTGTTTCATTGAATGTTGGATTTCTTGGTCAATGAATTTGAGATGTTATTGTGATGGATTATTTAGTATTGCCAATTGCATTTTTTCCTGATCATTTTGTTTCCCTTGAGTTTTGTCATTACTTATTCATGGTATTGTGATGGAGCTTCTGCCATATGTTGGTTATATACTTGTATTCGTATTTTTGAGCCATGAGTTAATACTTCAGAGTTTGGTAAATTTATTTGTATCCTTAGCTTCAACATGTTTTTTCTTACGATTTCCAATGGCCCACCTTACTCTATTGTTATTTTTTTTTGGTCTCTCCTTTTGAGGAAAATGATATGGATCAATCATGATTACTAGATTACTTATGACCTCGATGCTTTGGCATTTAATTTTCTTTATGGGTAGTCTATGGTTTTTACAATCATTTTTGTGACTATCCATTTCCATGGCACATTTCCTAGCTTGAGCCTGAACCTTCAATGCCTCCTAATCTTCCACAGTAATTTCAAACATTTCCATGGCTTGAGAGGTTCATTATATGCTTACACAACACATTGAAGGAGGGGGGGATACTAAGAATGTCTTCAAAATGTGACACCTAAATAATTTCTTGTGTAGAAAAATATACATATAATTAGTATTTTTTTTTTAATTCCTGATCGTGGTCAGATATTCGACCGCCCTTCCCACGATATCCAATGATTTTTCCATACCATCGACAAAAAATTTCATCGGTCTTTCTCTTTTTTGTTGGTATATGTGTTGGATATTCTATGGTTATGTGATCGTATTTACAATGATCATGTCATTCCACTGACGGAAAATGTCGTCGGTCTTTCTCTTTTTTTGTTGGTGTATGTGTCAGATATCCAACAGACATGTGGTTGGATATCCAACATTCTATAAAGTTATGGGGTTCGGAAATTCGACAATGGCATGTCATATCTCCTACATATATATATATAATTGTGGTCGGATATCTAACAATGGTATGTCACATATTTGATGTGTATATTAATGGAATTGTGGTTGGATATCCGACAATGGAATGTCGCATATCCAACACGATCATATGGTAGTCGGATAACTGAATCAAATCAACCGACATTTATAAAAGGAGAGGCTTGTCAGATTGTCGATACCTTAATGTTGAAAATTAGACATATATGACGTCGGATTTTGGGTTCATATTTTCATGTGGTTAGATGAATCTCACAAAAAGAAAAAATTCTATTAAGAAATTTGCTTCATATAAATAAAGATCGTGAGAGGAGTATTTAAAATGGAAATTAAACCATTACATGTTTTTTAACATGAATTGGAGATTTGACTATTAGTGCTTGCAAAAAGAAACTCAAGCTTTTAAGTTGAAATGTAAGTGTCAAACTTACAAGTGGTCAAAGAAAACTGGAACATAAGCTGGAAATTACACAGGATCTCTTATCATGGGTTGATGTTATTTAAACCTTGCACCTGTTGTAAATTTCCAGACATGCGTATTTTTTGGGGGGTAAAATCCATTGTCAAGATGTCACTAGAAGAAATAATGTTGTTCCTTGAATCTATCACCAAAATAAATAGAAAAATCAATATTAAATAGGCATTTTGAGACCTCAAATGTACTAAAAATACCCAATCCAAACTGGAATTGTGCCATTAGTCAAAGGGTGATTTTAGCACTATTTCAAAACATCATAACCTTATATCACTTTGTTGAGGTATTATACAAACTGAACTATGTTTAAGAACTAGGAAAGATCATATTTGTAAACAAAATTATGCAAGAGAGGGAATATGGATGTTTCAAGCTTTTTGTAATAGAAAATTAAGGCTTCGTGAAGTTATAATATCAAAGTTCACCCTTAAGGATATGTCACCTACATCACTTGAGGATCCTATACATGAATAGCAAACATCATTTTAAAATAATAACAATTCCAAAAGACAGAACTATGCTCAAATCTTATAATCTTATGGAACAGTCCTAGAAACTATAGATGATAGTACACAGTCAAGGGGAGTTTCAAAGGACAAAGTATATATAAGAGGAAAAATCATATTTTCCCATTGTTAATAAAACAAAGCCAAAGCAAACCAACATTCAAATGGGGGAAGTGACATATAAAAAATTATCAGTACAGAGAATGATGAAGACAGAGGTAGTCAGACCAAAGGACTACCATAACGAAGACGGTATAATACAGAGGTAGTCAAACCAAAGGACTACCATAATGAAGACAGTATAGTCACAATGGGAGTGTTATCAAAAGTTCACTAAAGGAATTCATAGTCAAGGAAATCATCCTTGTGTCATTAATGTCAAAGGAGTAGACATTAGAAGAAAAAGATAAGATACATAAAAGATGAACTGGTAGGATTTCCATCAACGACAAAGGGGGTGATTGTTGTAAAGTTTCCATTAATGTCAAGATCAACAAGATGTCTACAAGATGATTATGGGTTTCCTACAAGTGTTTTAGGAATTTTGATTGATGGTTGTTTTTCATTTATTCTTGAAGCCATGATGAAAAGAACTCGTGCTTCCAGCCATGATATTTTCATGATGAGAGTATGTCATAGGGTGATTCCATGAAGATGGGTAACACTTTTTGGCCAAATTTGGCGATGAAAACCTGATTTTTTACTCATGTGCTAGTTAGAAGCCCTCAAAACGCATATATGCCATGTGAATTTTGACTTGCAGTAAAAAAACAAATTGTAGAATATTATGTTGGCTTCAT